>KK121889.1:345109-521491 GCA_000611955.2 Stegodyphus mimosarum | reverse complement strand
TAAGTTAAACATTACCTTTAAAACAACTTAAATCACAACTGAAATAAGTAATACATAACAACATTGTTATCATTAAACTCGGATATTTTCTGTTTTGATATACATATTTTAGTTTGAAGTTAATTCTGTGCTGTTATTAAGATGTAACTCCTTTACTTTTGTCAAAAACCTATTTTTTTTACTCTTGGAAACAATCTTTCCCGAAAACGTATTTTGCACCTAAATATGAAATTAAATTATTTAATCAAGATTAATCCTGGTAAGCATACACAAGCAATCTTGAATGTCAAAATTTGATTATGTACTGTTATTTCTTATATCATTTTACCAAGCTTGGTCATAGAGGAAAACTGCTCGTGACAAGTTCAGATTTAATGAAATTAAAAAGTCAATCAAACTTATAGTTGAGAGGGAACTGCATTTGATTTGTCGCCATTTTACTTCATTTAAATAATTTGTTTAACTATGAATATCAGTCTTTCATGTTGCCGCATATTCAGAGAATAAATAAGAGTATAAAATTCGGTCCTTTTAAATTCATGTTTTGTTCATGGAAAAGTAATCACTGGATTTTATTGCTTCTAAATTTCATAAGCTATTTCCGAATTCCAAGAAAATAAACTGTAGAAGGCTATTTTTCTTTGTAATTTAAATAAGAAAAGATTTCTACGCAATTGAACTACTAAAGTATTTCGCTTTTACTTCAAAGAAAACATGTCTAGCCTGAGGCGAGACACACCGTGAGACCCTGGAATAATTTGCAAACGTTTATGCCGCAAAGGTAAATAACAAAGAAAAATATTTGAGGTAGAAAACTTCCTAAAAGCATGTTAAAACAACTGAATTTCAGATTAAGTAGAATAAAGGATAAAGCCGAACTTAATGTCACTTTAAAGACTGTTTTAGAAAGTTCGGAGACGGTATTTTTTTTATCTGTGATAAGCAGCAGTTTCAGGTATCAAAGATTAGCCTAGTTGCGGTAGCTTTATTTCAAGCTTTATTTATACTGATTCCTGATATTTTATTCGCAGAATAAAAATACAGGGATTAATTCACCGGCTAGATGGTTTACTAAATATTCCATTTTCATACTTGATACAGTGTGTTTGCCATATTCGTAGTTTTCAGGATCAGGTAAGGTCTCTAGGAAACGTATGAGAAATACGGGCAGGAACAAAATTGCTAGCCATCTAGAAATAGAAGTCAGCAGCCTCTCTTGTGCAGTTTATGTGCACCCCTTATTTAGCAACCATTCAAATTTAACTACTAGAAATTTAACTACTAAATTTAACTACTAGAAATTTAACTACTAAATTTAACTACTAAATTTAACTACTACATTCAAACTACTAGATAGGAATTACATTAGTCTGTACTTAAGCCTATCCCACAGCAGGGGCATTAATATCAAGTTGTGAAAATTAAGAAATAAAAATCTTACACTAGTAAAATACTTCTCTAAAGTAAATGGAATATACTGCTCAGTGATATATTGACTAGTATATAGAGTACATTAGGTTTTTGATGCAAGAAATGCAAAGAACGAGTGATGCCCTCCCCAGTACTTTACATTCTGGACCTTCCGACTGCCAGCCGAACATGCTTCCAATTACAACCCAAAGGCGAGAAATAAAAAGGTAGAAAATGTTTATATTCTCCTCCACTTAAATGGGGGCTTAGTAGGACGAGAATCCAATAGTTTCCATCCTCCTCATCATTCATCAACATTTAAGTTCGGGTGCCATAGAAGATTCTGCTTAAAATTTTTGGAGCGAGCAATGCCTTCGACGAGATTTGATGTCTAGATTTTCCGACTGCTAGCTGGAAGTGCTTTTCAGTTACACCGCAAAGGCATGTGGAAAGGAAGAAAAAAATTTCTTAAAAGCAGAGATGGTTACCATGTATAGAGACTTGATTCGAATCCAAGGAAATTATGGATCTTTAAGATCGTGTCTTATATACACAGAGCAAAAGCACTTATAACTCTGCCGATGGAAAAGTCTTTTGTTGTCTTTCATGCAGAGGGACAAGATTTGATCGGAAACTATCGCGAAGCACATTCTTGTTAAAAACTGAAATGGTACGTTATGTAACGTTATTTTATCATATCAAATGCACACAGGAGTGTGTTTAGTGACACAAGTATTTATCATTGTTCCCCATTTGTTCTATCTCAGATTGCCCACTGAATAAGAAAGGAATGGAAATGTATTTTCTCTCTCACAAATTCTAAGCACTTTTGAAATGACATCTTGATTGCAGTTATCTTAGATAATGCATTGCGTTGCTTAGAGTTTTTCTGTGTTAATTTGTTTCATAAAACTGCGAAAACATGGTATTTGAATTGTTTTTAAACTTTTGTTAAAAGCACATGCCAGAACATTAAAAAAAGGTGCAGCAAGGAAGAAAATAGCATGCACATTGCACAACTGATTACTTTTTAAAAAATTTGCTTCATAATTCTTAATCGGATTAAATTTAATTAAAAGCATTCAACACACATTGCATGCGTTGGAAGTAAGCTTCAATTTTTTTAAATACGCTAATCACAAGAAATTTTCAGTTGCTTTATAAAAATAACCTCAAATTTCTTTTTAGAATCATAAGCAAGTCATTTGTCATAACAGATTTTTATAGCAATGCAAGCAAGCAATTTTAAAAAAAGAAAGTTGTCTCTTAGCTCTGAAGTAATATCTAATACTTTATTTAAAGCTTCCTTTTTAGTTTTCTTTAGCGTATTATCTTATCCAACGATGCTTTAATATTTCTTTAACTATTTTTATTTTACAATCTGTAAAAAATCTTTATTATTGAAAATACTTTTTCTTCTCCATTGAGGCCTCATAGTCTCATAAAAAATTATTTAAATATTTTTAATTCCGTTTTATGATGAATATGTTTGAGTTTAAATTATTTAAATGCGGAAAGAAATACTAGGGCTGTCTGCTTAAGGAATACCTCCGTAATGGGCATTCTAAGTTTACGAAAATTTTGTCAAAAGAAATATTTTTTGCCTTTTATCTTCTCTTAACGAATCGAAATTTTCTAATGTATAGTGTACGACCAGTAAAAACGCGGACCGAGAGTTATTCTGGATTCAATTAGTTTCATTTGAAAAGAAAAAAGAAGAAAAAAGAACTACTTTAAAACAAGATTACTTTGCATGATTTTCATAAAAGTCCTTCTTTTAAAACTGAAACTATGTTTTACTGCAAGAAGGGTAAATTATATATTATAATGTGCATGTTATTTAAAATAATTAAACCTGATATATTAATGGTTGTCAAAAGCATCTTTTATATTTAATTACTGTAGTTGATGAGTTATTATCATTGTTACTGTTTCATTTATCTGCACAAAAAAACAAATGCATTCGATATCATTCTTTTCACTGATTAAATTTAACATTGCTTCTGTTTTGATATTTTAAATTACAGAATAAAAACAGCAGAACTTTAATATTGTTATTTCTAAAGTTATTAAATTCCGTTAATGAGCAAGTACATTAATGCAATTAGCTAATTGGTTAATAACTAATTATTTTTTCAGTATAGTGTTTTTAAGTTAATTCATTATAAATGTATTGAGATTTTGGATACAGATGATTAAAATAACGAAGCCTGTTTCAGAGTTTATAAAATGTATTGGAAGCTATTTTTCCTTTCTAATAAAAGAAAGCTTAGGTTTCACGAGATACTGTGAATAACGGGTTTCGAAGTATAATACGAAATAACCATCTTTTTATTAACCTTAAATACAAAATGAGTATTTATGAAGTTTGTTTAATTTAAATAACCGGTTATTTTATTTCTGGAATCTTTACTGTCACTTCACTGTTTCCGTTTACCGCAAGGATGCAAATCAGTTCGCTTGTATTCAAGTGAGGATTTGAGGCTGTTAAAAGAGCGTGTTCTGCTGCTTGAAGGCCACGTTACTTGTTTTGCTATTCTAGATAAGAGTTCCTGTCTTCTGTGTTTCCTTACTACTTGCCGATTGTTATTTAAATTTAGCTTTACATTTAAATTTCTACTTTGAGTTTCCCACCGTAAGTGCTGGCGTATTTGTAAGCAACCAAGTGTGCCTTCTGTTCATCTATTTGAGTTTAAAATAGAAGTAAGTGTCTTTTACACCTTTCTCCGGTTTCTGTACTTAATTTTAGACATAGCGATAAGTCGCTTTACGTCTATTAAAATTTGGTTACATTTTACAATACTGTATAAGGTATTTTTTCTTACCTTTCCGCATGCTTTCATGATGACCGGCTAAGCTAAATTCAGAATCTGCTCCTTCATTTCCCGCCATGCAAATTGAATTATTATCAAAATCATCAATACTTTGTCTATATACTCATTGTAAAATGGTTAAAATATGTGATATGAAATTAGACATTGATTCCAAAGGATTTTCGTAGTATCTTTCCTCTTAAGTAGAATAAAATGGTGGCAAATTCTTATCATGATGAGGAAATGGGATTTTTATTGTTGTGGTCTCATTCCACATGATCTATCCATAGGCTAGTTGAAGTCCACAAGTACAAGAATGTTAAAAAAATCATAAACAATAAGAAGACTGATGAAAAGCCCAATCCCATCAAGACCTACACAGTTCAATATGTGATCGGAAGGGGCCAGCACAGAGTTGCAGTTGGTACACGTTAGAAAGGTTTTTTGCCCCTGATCAAATCACAGACATCTGGATGCGTCCACTTGTGAGCTTGCTAATGGTGGATTGAATGACTTTATCAACCTTGACGGCTAGGGCACCACCTGGAGCCTGCCTATTATACCAGGGGGGAAGAGGAGGGATTTTCCATAGTTGCTGATTTGACATTTCTATCTTGGAGCAGATCTCAGAGAAGGTCAAGGAAAATTTTGAAATCGAGACGTCGAAGGCTCCTTTCTTGGCCAAAAGGTCTGCAGTTTCATTGCCAAAAAGGCTAATGTGAGAAGGGATCCATTGAATTGAAAGTAGATTTTGCGCTATTGAGAAAGCTGTTTACGAATATTAAGTATTGAAATAGTTGTTTTATCGCCAGCCTTATTCCAGTTACATATATGCTTTCTATCAAATAAGTACTACTGTCTGATAAGATACAGATATTTGCGGTTGATGTTACAGATTTAATAGCATTGAGTGCCGCATTAATAGCTATTAAGTCAGATCTAAAAACAGAACAGAAATCTGGATTTTTAATCTTAAATCTGACTACTTAGTCAGGGGCCTTGATGAAGATTCCACTACCACAATAGTCACAAATATATACTGACGGCAGATCGTCTTTACTGCCGTCAGTATATATTTGAATAGCAGTTGCCGGAATGTGGCCAATGACCTCCAAAGCAAGCTGTCGTAGATACTCCGGCAAATCTTGATTTTTGTTAGTATGAGTCCCGAGTTCAGGTTGAAAATGTACACCAGGCAATTCCTCCTGGGGCTTAAAGATAGCTCTCAAAAAATGTCTCTTAAGGTCCTAATTCAACAAGTCCATCTAACAAATTCGAGAGAAAGGACTTTGTGTCTTTAAGCTCTGTCTATTAGTCCATTTACTGAGATAAGTTGCACTGCGAGTTTGAACACCAAAATTGTAGAACTTGTTATAATGCTTCTCAAGTAACTTGTTTCTTCTCAGTTTTAAAGGCTAGTTTTAAATTCTACTCTTTCCAGTTTTGCTAAATTAGTGGGTGAAGCACAGAAGTAAGTCTATAAACCATATTCCAAAATAGTGCTAATCAGAGAGGTGTAAGTTAAATTGAGGGTGTTAGCATCTGCACCCCAGTTTCATCTTGTAATATATTTCAATAAGTTCAATTTCTTTCTGGATTTATTCACCAGATAATTCATATACTTGTTACTCAGGATTTCAGGGTCCAAAATATAACCCAGATATTTAGGATGTTTTTCATAGGGCAATGATTTGCCTTCCATTGTGATTTTGGGTTGATAACTGTATAGCCCCCGATTAGTTGTGAAAAAACTAGTTATTGATTTTGATACATTAAAATTCAGTTTATGATTCTCATTAAAACATAGGACCTCATAGAGAGCGTGGAATCAACCACACATTCAATTTATCTAATATAAAAGTTGGTGTTTCAGAGGGCAATATCATCGGCGAACAATCCAACTATCGAACTCGTCCTTCCGCGCTACTCTGCATCAAAAGTAGAGGCGAAATTGAGCGAAGTCGTACTGTCACCCGCATGGTGCCAAGGCTCTTGAAAACGACAGGCGCTATCTTGCACTCGTTGCCATGGTGAATTTCGTGGGCTTGTTCCAATGTTACTGTCAGACAGAGTAGAGACGTCGCACAGCAACAACAAAAATACTTACTTATAACTTCGTAATGTGTATTAAGTAAATATAATATAGTTAAATGTAATATAGTTATAAGGAAATCCAATAACTGAAAGCAGGAAAATAAAATTCCTTAATTAAAGTCGTATTAAATATGCATAAAGTTTGGATAAAAAGAAGTAGCAGCATATCGATAAAGTTCTGAAAAGTCTTTATTATTTCCTGTACAAGCACTTACAATCCCACTAGGTAATCATCTCCCAAACCTTCGAACTTCTATCAAATGACTGGAAAACGCCGTACAACATCAATACTTTCGCTATTGATGCTCCTAGCGACTACAACATAACAGGCATAAGATTCTCTATACTGTAATATTGTAACGTTTGCCGTCGTAATGCTTCTTTCAGTTTGGCAAAGAGATCATGATCGCACGCACTCATCCATTAATTACGGAGCGAAATCCAGTATTCTCATTGCCATCGTCGCGGGGGATTCATGACAGCGGTCGCATTCTGACACCGCGCATTGTTGTGGATGATGATGCGTTTGTCACTTGGCATATCATCTACGTACAGCACTCAGGAGAAAGCGTTGGTGACGACTTGCATCATCCGCCATGAAAATGTGTGTCGTAAGGCGAAGGCTGTCACGCATTCCCGCAGCGATGGCTATGGACAGTACCGAAACACCTGCCTTACTGGCAGTATGTAAGTCCGTGTAGCTGTGTCTCTTCCCCTAAACTAATGAACCACTACGAGAGATCCACTGCAACAGCAGAGAGCAGATGATTCCAACTTTAGACGTCGCTGTGGCGCATAAAAAAGTGGATGAGCTAATGATCTACAAGGCTTCCCAGCAGTTTGGGAGAAGATGGTAGACATGGTAAGTGATTATATTGAGGGATTGTAAGTTCCCGTACTTATGGTAATAAAGTTTTTTCAGAACTAATGACATATTTCCCTGCTTTTTATTCAACCCTTATATTTGCAGTACAAAAGACTTTCTTAACATCTGGATGGGCTATGGTCCTGTTTAATTTATTTACTTTTATAAACAAGTAGTCTAATTTCAAGGACTCTGAAGTTTATTATAAGATGAATATAGGAAATGGGTAACAACAAATTTTCCTCAATCTTTATTCCAAATGATTGAAGTTACAAAAGGAATTTAGAGACATTCACAAATTTCTCTGTAATATTATTAACTCGAGAAGAAATTTCTAGGAAAATTTTAAATGATGCTAGATTATTTGAATATTCAAAGCAACGAGGTCTATCTACCTAACAAGAGGGATGCCTTCATGGGAGACTTTATAAACATGATAAGCTCATATTTGCGTTACGCATAAGAGAATCTGCGAAAACCAACCATGCATCCAGGCCGTTAACCTTCATTCGAATCCAAAGTAAGTAAAACTACCAGTATGCAACACTCTCAACCACGGCCAATGGTGAGGCTGAATGTTAAACGAAATAAATTAGGGAAACGTTATGAAATGATTATTCTTGAAAAATGAATGAAAATAAATAAAAAAGTTGAAACTTAAAAACGTTTTTAATAATTATTTTAATCAAATATAATTATTTGTTCTTTTGATCACATAAGCCGAGCAATCAGTATTAAAAAAAGAATTTCTAACAAACCCCAGCACATATCCTGAAATATTTTTGTTGATAGCATCATTTAATATACTGAATTATTACTTATATCTTAAGGATAGTTAGTTTCTGCCAGAATTGCATTCGATATTTGTTTCAATTTTTGAGCATTCTCTCATAACATAAGTTTTCTAGTATTCGTTGAACACTGAAGCAAACGGTTCAAAAATTAAGTGAAATATGCTCACAGTTTATACACTATCCGACATTGAAAATGCAACATTAAGAAGGAGTGGCCCAAAAATTATGCAAATTTCAGAGTACACGCACGTCACCGAGTTATGCGAATGATGTGAAATGCGCAGCTCTCTAGAGCACGTTGAAGAAGACACAAGGGAAGAAACCTGCAGCAAATATAATTTTCGTGCCTTTATTTCTACTAGAGAAATCATGGTAAAAATGTTTTTCTTGTTTCAGAGAACGCGTATAATAGCAGAGAATGCCAGGTTGTCGCCAACGGAGGCAGTTTCAGCAGACAGACTGTTTTACGAGGGGCATGGTGATCGGAAGGAGAAGGGTATGTTGGTCCATATGGGAACTTTCAACTGACACACACCTGGACGCGTCCATAGTTCACCAGCTGTGGCGACAATGGTTGCAAGAAAGAAATGTGGCAAGTTCGAGCAGCCACAGTGACGTCAGCACGCGTGGATCGAAGAATCCGCCGACAAGCGGTGGCGCATCCGCAAACCACTTTTACTTCCATTCTGCAACATGTTCAAGACATCCTGGATGTTCCCATATCGACCATATTTGCAGTCGATTGGTGGCTAGTGGCCTGCACTCGTGAAGTCCGTTAAGAAGACTGCTTTTGACCCCATACCGTAGACGCCAACAACTGTGTGACTCATCTAAGAACAGAGTCGTGTTCTCAGATGAGTCATGCTTCTGTTTCTCCGATGATAATTTCCGCGTACGAGTGTGGCGTCGATGTGGAGACAGCGCCAATTCAGCAGCAGTTGTGGAACGTCCCATCGCGCGACAAAGCGGCATCATGGTTTGGGGCGCAACTGTATACGATTCCAGGTCACTTCTAATTCGTATTCAGGGCACTACGATAAGTGGATAATGTGCTGTCGCCGGTGACATTGCCTTATCTTCAAGGAGTGCCCAATGCCCTTTATCAGCAGGATAACGCCGGACCACACACTGTTCGCATCAGCGAGCGTGCTCTGCAAGGTGTATAGATGCGTCTCTGGCCACCGTTCCCTCCTGATCTCTCACCAATCGAACACATCTGGGATGTGATTGGACGCCTTTTGCAGACCCTGCCACTGCAGCATTCAGAAGACGAACTGAGGCAAATGTTTGACAGGTAATGGAGAGCCATTCCTCGAGAAGCCATCCCTAGCCTCATTTATTATATACCTATACGTGTTCCTTTGTGTATGACTGTCCAAGGTGGTCCTACAAGCTACTGAGCTGACGCTGTTCTCTTTCTATATTATGCATAACATTTCGAAATAAAGATCACTTATTGTTCATTGCTGTCTCTCTCTGTTTGCCGAGTTTCATCACTTTCTGACAGCTCCTTCTTGGTGCTACATTTCTAATGGCGGGTAGTGTTTCATTAATAAATAGTGGAACAAAATATGTCTAATTTCCATTAAAACAGATCTGCTTCCTTAGTTTATCTACATTTTAGCAAAGGACTGTTCAACCGGAAAAACGCTGTATACCGCTTTGGAAATATATTTATTTCGCATTGTAAATGATTATAAATATTAAACATATTAATTTGGAATTTTGAATAATAAAACAGTACTTTTCTTCTCAATGTTCACTGTAACGTGTGTTTTCATTAATTATTTTTTCCTTTATTAGTAATTACACTGAAATTTTACAATACTAAAACACCGAAAAGTCAGTCTGTTTGTATCCATGTGCATAAGGAAACGAATATGTTAAACATGACCGTTACATGATCGCCCCTTGTTTTTATTTTTCTGGCCAATCAGAAGCCATGACGTCACAGCTCCAGTATGCTTCTGTTGACAGCTGCCATGACCGTAGATGTTCTTTTTATTCTGAAGAGTCAAAATGGATTTCTTAATTTTTTCCTGGGTTAAAAGAAGTTACGAAATTATAAACTTCTTGAATTTCGCCGTAGGTCGCAAAATTTTTCAAGTTGGGCCATGAAAAAGCCATCTCTATTTTAGCAGGATATATGAAATTCCAAAAATTGCGTATATTTTCTGAAAGAGAAGTTATTTAAGAAGGACTAAATTGCATTTATATTACTGTACAAAATAAAACTGAAGTACAGCTATAAATGTTACTTTTTTTCCCGGCAAAGACAGTAGGCAGGAAACTGAATATAAAATTTCCTTTAGCAGTAGAGTGTAATATTGCAAGACGTGCTTTGTAAATAGAGGAATAAAGCGACTTTGCTTTTATTTAATAAAAGTATCCCTGACACCAAGACATATTTCTTCCTGAAAACTTAATGTCTAAATATTATTGTAAATCTGCTATCCAAATATTTCTTTTCTTTACTCCTGCGATCCGAAAGAAAATATTAAAGAAAATATTTACATTTGTGCTTCCTGTCAACCAGTCGTTTCAGAAGACATCATACATACATTCACTATCAATGAAGTCTGAAAGCTTATCGGAAGAAAAAGCAGTACCTTTTCTAATTTTGTTTTATTTTTCAGAGCAATAGTCTTGATCTTTTTAAGATTTATTATTATCTTGAGGGTTTATTTTGGACAGATGTCGAAGATTTAACATCCTAGTTTAGGAGGTAGCCGTATGGCATTTTGTTTTTTATAGCAAAATAATTTCATTTAAAATATAAATAATGTAGAAGACAAACGTGATCTTTATTCAGAGAGCAGTTTTTGAGAAATTCAATAATAATATACATTTTTATTTCATACCTTTGTACCAACTAAAAAATAAGAAATGCATATTAAGACGTTTAAAATTAAATGCTCATAAATATCTCAGCTTTCTTTCAGCACTGCAAAAATTATGATTCGAAATTCAATAAATTAATGAGGCTCCAAGTATTAATATATTTGAATGGCAGCTGGGAAAAGTATATGAAACAGGGCCAATCACTATCACGATAAATAACTATGTTTAAAAAGAAAGGGGAAGGAAACGATAGAAAGCGTCGCTACGACTTAAAAAAACTGAACATTTAATATTCTACTGCTTATTAAACTTTGCTAACAAATGCGTATTCTTAAATTATTTCCATGGACTTTAACTTAAGCTTTAAGAAAATAAATAAAATCATATAATCCTTGTTTTACTTTGCAGTTTAAATTTAATCAAGATGCATTATGTCTGTTTGTTTGAATTACAGTATTATTGAATTTGCATTGGATTATTAAATAAATACAGACATAATTATCACTTGAAATATAACACAGCAACTGCTATATTTTTAAGTTTCTTTTTTCCAGAGGAAAGTATAAGCTAAGTGAATTTTTAAGAACTTTTAAAAGGAAATTAGTTCATATTCATGTCCCACACGGAGAAAGCTACTAAAATGCCAATAAAATCCGCCCTTTCGCCGGAATTCGTCCGAATTACTGATGTTCAGCGGTCTTTCCCAATCGGTTAACTTAAGTGAACTAAATTTATGATTTCAACCACTTATATGCACAAATATATATACATAACCTGCTCGTCATTGAAACTAATGGTATCAGTTCTATAGAAACATAAAGTGAATAAGGTGAAATTGACTTCATACCTACTTAAATATATCCCTTATAATGATCTGCTAAAATCTCCTGCTACTGGTATAATAACATGTCAGGTTCAGTTAAAGTGAGTTAGTGAGAATAAACTGCAGTTATTATATTATAACTATCTGTTTTGTTATTTATATATAAATGCTGAAAGTCCTGAAAATGCTTTTGCGCATGCGAGCGCTCTAAATATATGGCGAGCTGGAAGTCTTCTGGAAGTGGTTTGGTGGTAGAGGAGAGGAGTGCTGTCGCTGAAAATTGGGGTGGAAGTAGAAGTCCAGTTTCCTTGATGCTCTGGCAACCATTCTTCCATAAAATACAGGGACAAGACAACAATAAACTTTTTTGTGTATTATTTTTCTAGGCATGGATGGCTACGAGTTACGGTATCGCTATTTAAAACAAATGCACTTTTGAATACAAAAAAGGTACAGCTATAATTAATATATATTGTACATATGGGTGAACATTTATCCTCTTACCTCAGGTGAAAATATATCTAAGCACGGTTGTAGCAAATCATATGCTTTTTTTAAAAGGATTCTCGCGACACCTGAGTTTAATGCAGTACTAGCAATAAGAGAATGTGACTGTAGGATAAATTATTGTAGCTGGAAATATATATTGCAGTGAATTATACAAGTATTATTTATTTTGCTTTTTTTATTTATTTTTGCTTTTTTAATAACTCCCCTTAATTTTTTGTAATTTCTTTTCGGCATTCGTGACATGCTTCGTGACTTCGTGTGCTTCGGCATTCGTGACTGCTTTCATATTTATAGGTCTCTTAATTTTTTAAAATTTCTGTAAACATCCAAATCATTTTTCGTATATATTATTTTCCGTAGCGCTCGGATAGTTTTTATGACACCTAAACATTAAAAACATCAGATACCCGAATAACCCTAAAAACGCCTCCAAGAAGAAGAGGAGCATTTTTCTTGAAAGACATAACTTTTCAAGGAAACTTTTAATTGCATTAAATCCCTACAGAATTTTTAATTCAACACTTCCCATAATGTTTATTATAATTGTGATTGCAATATGCACTGATGGAAAATGAAATTCCAACAACCAGAAGGGTTTGCGCTAGCTAATCAAAATCTGAGAAGCGTGTTTGCTCATTTTGAAGATGAATGTCTATTTAAAATTAGCGCTAGTCGATTAAGTGTGGTGCTAGTCACGCCACTATGAAAATGAAAATCACGTTTGTTTTAAATACGCGGCGTAAACTTCTCGCATTTTATTTATTTTCTAGATTGGGCGTTGTGACGAAGCCAGTATGTACAGCTTACTGAGTTTTGAACGAGGCTGCGTAATAGGAATGAAGGAGAAGCTATGAAGGAGATCTTTCAAGAGGGATTTCGCTTCAAGTATGGCTACTGCAGAAATATTTGGCAGGGATGTTTCCACTATGCATGAGCGTTGTCAGTTGTAACCACGGGAACATACTGTCTTCAGAAAGCCGGCTGCACACGCATTTGGCTACATTCTACCACCCAAAAGGAAGGTCACCATTTTCACCGCATTTCTGTGGTGCATCTACAGCAGACATTCTAGCTTTTGTTGGCACCATAGTGTCATAGAGAACTGTAATAAATCGATTACTTGGAGGACAGCTCCGAGCCAGATGTCTTGTAGCAACCATACCATAAACTTCAAATCCTCACCATCAGCGATTTCGATGGTTTCAAGCTAGAGCTCATCGGAAAGTGGGATGGAGATCTGCTGTGTTTTCAAACGACAGGCGTTCATCTCTTAGTGCCTGTGATGCTCGTTTGTTGGCTATGTGGAAGCCAGGTGAGCGCTTGTAGCTAAGCTGTTTGCGACGTAAACACTTTAGACTTATAACAGGAGTTATGTTTGGAGAGCAAATTCCTATGACAGCAGGAGATGTCTCGCCGTTTTCCCACTCACCAGCAGACTGGTGAATGCACCGGTTATGTTTTAATTTTTGAGCATTATTCCAGGGGACATTTTCCAATAGATAATGATTTTCCCAATACTGCTGCTGTTATCCAACTTGCTCTACTGGTTTTTGACATGTTTCCTTGGTCTGCGAGATGATCCTATTGGGGATCTGATAGGAGGAGAAACCCAGCGTCATCTACAACCAGCATGGACCGTTGCTAATTTAACTGACGAAATGCAACAGGCATGGAACTCTATCCCACAAAATGACGTATGGCACCTGTACGACACAATGCATGTGCTTTTGCATTCTCTCATTCAACATCATGGTGACTACAGTGGTTATTAATGTGCCACCATTTCTCGTTTGAAATGGGCGTTATTGCCACCATTTCGCGTTAATTTGCCACCATTTCGCGTTGTTTCGCGTCTCGAGCATACTTTCACCCGTAAGCTTGAAACATTTATCAAATAAATATGTTACCTAGATATGTGCTTTTGCTACATTTCATTCGTCTAAATTCATTTTTTCTTAGTGTTGGGATTTAAATATCCATCAGTGTAGTATACCACACAATTTTATGAGTGTTCTGATGATTCATTATTACATAAAGCTAACGTAAAATAATTGCAACAAATGCACTTATCTTTGCTAATATAAAGCAAATATACTACATTTGTTTTGTTACTTTTTTTATGTCACCTTCTCACTTTTGACTTTTCGTTTTAAATACGTATTTTTTATTCCAGTCTCAGAAATTTTCATTTTTGATGCTAGGTGTTAGAAATATATAATGACTGGATTACTTTGTATCACAGATAATCGATTCCCTTTGTAACCAAGGCCCGCCAGCAGTCGAGGGGTAAAGTCGTTGAACGCTGGTAGGTCGACCTGGGTTCGACTCCAGGCGAAAGGGCTAGCTAGATAGACGTTTTCATGTTTTCCGTTTATGTATAACGTAGGTACGAGCCAGTTTCCTTTAATTAAATAACCCAACCAAACCAATCAGTGAATGCAGTTTATTGGTACATATGTAAGTATGCTTTTCGCTTTAGACTGCCTGTAGTTATTAACTAAGAAAGTTGCTTTCCTTACAGGCACTAAATTCTATGATTGTTTCTGCTAGCTTAATTCATGCTTCTAAGATAATGACAAATAGCCATACATAATGTTCTAAATAATCTTGTATTATAAGTGGACGCAGACACGGTTAGCAGCTATTTAGCTCATGCATTTTAAACGCTCTGCCTTCCTTCTTTTGTATTCCACTAAAAAATATCCAGTAGATTCATAACTGAAGATATGTGTAAACTTCCGAAGAATTATGCCAAGATAATAAGAAGAAATTTTATCTCTAACCTAAGTAGTTGATTTAAACGTAAAAACTTCTAGCCATATCTTGGATGTAAAAACCGTATTTAGTAAACTATTAATTATCAGTAATAAAATTTTGAACAGGCCTAATGCAATTTAAATAAAAATTCATATTGCTTTTCAAACGTTAACCTTGAGGCAGTAAATCTTGGTTTGTAAAAGAAAATGTTCTCCTTTAACTGATTCCAAATTTCACAAGAAATTAGTCAATTGAAATGAGTTACTTTGTATACTAATAAAAATCAAGAATTATTTTAGATTTATTTTACTCCTCTAAATGCTTACTTCATTCTTAGTACATTTCCAAATTTTTTGTTTGCTGTGCAAACAAAAAAAAAGCTTTAATAAGAAGTGTAACCAATTTGAACATTCAGACATTAAGTAATCCATCGCAGCATAGGACAGTACCTGCCATTCATGCATCAAAGCAAATTTCGGCTCTTAAAGATGTAGGGTATATTTTAATTTTCTAACAGTTATTTTTATTTCAGAACAAGCCTTTCCTTTACATTCTTATTTTCAACCTACATCTTTCTGCCAGAATGAGTTTTCAGGATTACGTTTTATGTAAATGAGGCAGAAACAAGCATTTAAACTAAAGTCTAGGTCGCTTCAATGGAATAGCGTAGAACAGCGTGTCCTGCCTTCAGATCACGTCGTTGCTGCTAGTCTAATCTTAGTGTTATTCGGCTGTATTGTTAGTGCCTGCTAGTATTCGCCGATGATCTTAAATAAGGGCTAAATCTGTTAGTTAATTCTATGCAGCCTAACCTGGCTTATTTCAGTTAACCTTAGATTAGTTTTATATTTTCTATCTTGAATTAAAGCCCAAGTGGAGACTTACTTTATGCCTGAGAAAGGGCAGTGTGTTCATCTATTTTGAGACCTTCTTTGGACTTGTTACTATTAACCCTTCTTTGTATTTGTTACTTATTAGAACTCTACGATTAGTCGTTATACTATTCTTAAGAGTTCTAGCTTTCAAGGAACACTAATTGAGCAAGAGTATTACAAACAGTAGTTGAAAGAATGTAACAATTTTTCTTAGAAAGGAAAGGATAACTTTTCTAAAGGCATTCCATGGCTTACTGCTCAGATTAGGGTATGGAGAATTCACTTCTAAGATCAAGAATTGTCATAATTCAGGACAAACTCCGATCTCAGTGTTGCAGCGTAGATTTTGAATATTTTCAGGAATTGATACGAATACCTTTTCGACCTCTATAAATATTTAACTTAAATTAACACAATGCCGCATCTAAAAGGCGAAGACATCGACCACGTTACTGAGCTGATTATGTTTCCCATTTATTCCTGACTTATATTCATTTATTATCTGATTCTAGGGAAATCTTGACTCATCATCTAAAGTTAATTGATCACCTTAATCATGCTTCTTTAGCTTTAGTGCTCGAAGAAGCTTAAACTCGTTACGCCTGATTATATAGCCTTTGGCATTTTAGCTTCCGTTTCACAGATATTACCTTTCCTACTGATGTGGCCATTGCTCAAATTATCTCTTTACGTTGTCACTTGGCAAATGATATGAAATGATGATTATCAGCGAAATGCTATAGCCCTAGGATGATCTAGGACTTGTCTCTGGATAGCGATCTTCGTGTTCGGGAACTGCTTAAACTTTGGACGAGAAAGGTGAGAACAGAAACTGATGAAAACTATTTAATTTTTAAGATGGCGGAACTTTATCCCTAACTTTAATTTACGATTTTGAAATGCTAATTAACTATTTTCTTTCTTTAGAGCTTAACTATTATATTTTTTATCTAAATATGTATTTTTCCTCAATTTCATGACTATAGTTGAAAGACTTCAGGAATTTAGCACTGCTGGCAAGTATGAAAGATATTTAATTAATTTTACTGTAAATTTTGCTTTATAACATGTAAAACATACTAAGGTGATATAGCGGGGATGAATCTACGAATCTTATATTTGTTGCACTTTCTTTCATTACTGTCTAATTATTACAATAAAAACAAAAATTCTTCCTTCAACAGACTACGTAGGTATTCTACGTACGTAGAATTATTTTAATTTCTGCTTTCGTTCTAAAGTATCCATTTCCGTATTTAACATTATTTACTAATAGCGAAATATATTCTCTTGAAAGCAACAAAACTAAAAACGTTCAATAAAAAGATAATAAATAGAACACCTAGGAAAATTAACATTGACTCTAGATGAAAAGTAAGCCCACCACTTTGGAAGTCAGAGATGAAATTTCGTTTGCATTTTAGAAACGTATGCTTTACAACCTGTATTTTTCTTAGAATATAGTCCGTTAACTCATTTACCTTAGACTGATATTTACCATAAAGTTCCAATTCTATCATCTTCCTATCTTTCACCACAGGAAATGCTTTCAAAGAGGCAACTCTAAATACTTGAAACTTATAGTTTTCACTCCCTGATTCACTAGTAAATATTTTCCGATATCTTTAAAACAATTTAAAGCTTGACCTTGTTATTACTTAAATTAACATAAGATACAGTTAAACTAGAAAGTAAATAACTTAGTCGAAGATAAGATAATGTAATCTACGCATAAAATAGATTACTTAAGCTGGCTCAGAATTTTACCAGCGCGTACTTTAAAATAACGGCTAACGAAACGCTATAGCCGGAATACAACTTAATGCGGAAGCAAGAGTAAGTACAAGACGTGGTTGCCAGAAGCTCTAATCTAAACATTCAAACCTTCAGTTTAAATATACACAAGCCTAATTTGCATTCTGGTGATTAATATGGAAAGTAAAATTTATAGTAAACCAATATAATTATAATATAGTAAATCGTAATAATTGTTTAATTAAAATAAAATACCTTACAAGATTAATATCGGCCAATTTTTAGGTTACATGTGATTTTATAGTGACCTTTAGGTAGTGATGTATTTGAGCTTATGACATATTTTGGAACATAATGTTTCAATTCCTTCATTGTTAACGAGACAAAGGCTAAGTTTTGCTAAGTAATTTAATTTATATCTTGTTATCTTCGTTTCCTATTTTTAAGACATTTCAATATCCCAAACTCCGCTTTCTGTTGTTCACACATCGTTCCCCACAGCATCCGTTTTAAAGCTCAAATTAAAATGTGTAGTTACGAAACTTATCTGTACATTAGCAGCAAAACAGTCTGGTGAGTATGATCAAAGTTTAAAGGGAAAGGAATGCTTTTTGAGCATCTTGTATATGTCCTGCTCCTCAACAAACTGCAACAAAGAGCTTGCTGAAAATAAAGTAAAAACATTATACTGATCTGAATGAACTTTGCAAGTTAAATTTTGGATGAACAAAGTATAACAGATAAAGTTCAAATTACAAGAAAAAAGTTCTCATTAGAGCTTTTACGCTTGGGTTGACCAAAAATGAAATCAAAATGTTCAGTTTTAATATTTTTCTAATAGCATCTATTATGGCCGCAAATTTAAATACAAGTTTCACAGCAACTGTTTATTCTTGCATTGAAATTGTTTATCATGCATGATTTTTGTTAATAATCTCCCTTCTTCAAGAAAGACAGATTGAAGCTCATGAAAAAATGACAAAAAGTACTGCGATTTACAATACATTGTTCTAACATGTTCTATACACGCTTATAGTTTCCAGATCTGGTGATCTAGCAGGTCATTCAATGTGAAGTTACTCTAAACTTGCCTCTCAACCAAGAGTGATCCAAATATGAAACATGTGAATGTTTCAGCAGTGGGTAGATCAACAGATAGGTGTAGAATTTTGTCTTGATACCGAGTAACACTTACAAAACCAGCAGAAAACATTTAAACTTGCTTGGACCAGCTAATGTCCTGTATAAATTTTGTCAGGTGGATTCAAACACCAGGGTCCCTCCGTAACAAAGGTCTTCAAGAATCATTCTGGAGATCAAATCGAGATTCGGTGGTAAATATTCTTGTCTTTGCTAATTTAGGCTTCATTTGCGATGCTTAAGGTTCTAGCTCAACCGTGAATTTTATCTCATGCTGTTGAAGAAGGACAGAGACAAGAAGTCTCCTTGAAAACATCAGTCTTTGTAAAGCCTAAGAAACACAGTCGGTCGAAATACTAAAGCAGAAATGTTTGTAGCACTTCCTTTTAATTTATGACTGCTATGCACTTTCACATGCAAAGAGGTCATTGGTCATGGATACAATCCTTGGATAAAGACACATGTTTTCTAAAAATCACCCAGTCACATTGGCCCTATATCAAAGCCTATGCACTGGGAATCACCCCCTCAATTTGCAACACATTTATAAATTTTACATCTTTATTCAAAATATTACATTTTCTACAGTGATTTTTCCATTTGTTGCTAATATTTTGAGCAGTATTCCGGATTGGCTTACGTCTAGCACTCTTTATTTCAAGTGCTGAAGTAGAATAGCCTAGAACTAGCTGTAGCACCCTTCTGCTGACAGGTGTTACAGCTGTCGCTGTATTGATTGCACAACGAAGAGAATGAGAGCATAATTAAGCGTTGTGTCATATCTACTAAACTACACATTTCATTGAAGCGTCTGCATTCATATATCCTAATTTAATTTAAGCATATCTAAGCTGCATAAATTTAACAATATGTTTATTGTTAATTTGCTTTTTTCTTTTATAAATGTGATTTGTATTACTAAAACGATTTCGTATCATATGAGCTATTATATACCATTATTACGAAATTTACCTGTAAAGGGTAAGAGGTGTTTCTGAAATACGAACAAATTCTGTTTTAATAATAAAAAAGTTGCTTTGAAGTGAAACTTAATTTGATTTTGAAATCAGAACTTCAGTAAACAGAGAATTTTTACTTCCGACAGGAATTTTTACAATCTAAATCAAAATTATTTAATTAAAACATAGTAATAAAATTAAAGAGGTTAGTAGTTTAAAACCATTTTTCATGCAAACGTACGTACAATTAGTTTTTAATTAAAAAAGGCGTCATCGTTATTATTCAGAATTAACTGTCTCAAACGGTAGTCAAATAATCCTTAAAAGTGTGTAAAACCTGTAGAAAGTACTTGGAAAGTTAAAGAACATGCTCTGAAGACCAAATTTCTCTTTAAATTTATTTCTGTCAAGGAAACCACATCTACGTGGAAACAGCTTTGCTGATATAACTAGAGCAACGTCTAAACTGTAGACTGGTATAGAATAATCCATTCAAAAAATTGAGAAACACATCATTCACTAAAACTACACAACTTTCAAAATTACATAGTGCAAAAGAGCAAAGCGAAATAAAACAAACTAACAGAAATAACTTTTTTAGATAATAACTCCAAATATAATATTTAAAAGGAAATACATAGCCAACTAATGAAAATAAATAAAACAACTAAAATTTTAAATTTTTTATGCAGCTAGTGATTAAATAAAAATTAAACTAAATCCCGCATATCGTTTGAAAACTCGAAGAGGATCAAGAATACCTAAACAAATTTGGGCAAAACTTTAAAATCAGAAAAGTTGTCTTTAATCCTTTGCATTAATGGACAAGACTCTAGACAGGTCTGCAGTTTCTAGTTACTCCAGTGCACAAACATAATGCAGGTGGCTGCAGATACAAAGCTGTAGAAAGTATGCTGAAAATCTCCAGTGTCTTCTAAGAATTTGGTTTAAATTTGCATAATTAAAATCTTTTCCCTTTTATCTGCTTTAAGGCAAATTAAATAAACTTTTATCTGATATGAGAACAGCCATCTCTTTTCCCGCAAGAAATATACGTGCTTTTCATTTAATGTAATAAACTTCCATTCAAAACCTTTGGAAATATATCTTCTATGCCATATATCAAAAGAAGAGCTTCCTAGTCCAGTGCCTCAGACTTTCACTTGAACAAATACCCTGCGCGGACTTTAATGTAATTCAAATTAATTGTATGCTTTTCAATTAATTCTGTGGATTTATCATTAATTTCACTAATTAAAATGCTGATGAAATTCAACAGGAGATCACCTGTACAGAACACAACCTATGGGAATAAATAATTAAACTAAGTTTTAAATGAAGAGAATTTCATATCCATTGTAAAGTATGATTAATCACTATGAATCCAAAGATGAGTGAAGTTTATTCTAAAAATGAATAAACCATTATTATCAACAGAAGCAATAATATCCTCTCTCAAAAAGGAATTTGTCATAAAATAGTTATAATTCTTGACAAAGGATGGTACTCCAAGAAATACAGGTTACCTTTGTCGGAAGTATCCTTAAGTATCTGGTAATATCTAGACTCTAGCTTTTCTGCATGACTTACCTTTTCTTTCTCATAAATTATAACGCATGGCGCTTTCACCACCAAGGATCTTTATATAATAACAGAAATATTAACTGCTTAACTGCACTGTGCTCTAAAGACTAGAAATATTAATTGCTAAAACGTCTGCAAGAAACAAATTTATATTAAAATAAAAGCTTAGGTATAATTTTAGGTACACATTTCCTGGAAATTGTAATGGTTATCAGAGGCTGATTTCTAAATCGAACTGCAGGGTGCGGAATAAAATACCGCTTTTATTTGCTTGTAAGTGTTATTCCTTTCTGGTCACAAATGCAGTTACAGTATCTATCTATTTCCTGTGATGCATCCTGGGCAGCGTTCTTTGTGATGAGAGGGCTAAAAGATCAATGGGTTCGGCTGATGGGATAATTATTCCAGGGTTAGGGTCCAGCCATTTAAATATAGCCCTTCCAGGTATATTTAAGACACGTTTTTAACAGACGTAATTAATTAAATTCTATACTTCCATATATTATATTTTCTACGTTAGTAAGGAAGGCCGAATGGATTTGTATGAATGGATTTCTTAAAAAGGCCGGACATTTACTCTTCATTTATTAGGAACGATGGGACGGAAATATCCAGAGTATGTGTCCGTCCATAGCAACTGTCCAGCAGTGTGCTTTCTATTCCTAAATTCTGAAAACTCCTGAAACGATAACTAACTCTGTACCAAAAACACTTATCCAGCAGTTTTTGCATCAGATTGTGCTGCTGGCTTCATGCATGCCATCTCATTTAGAAGACAGCTGAAAATTGTACCAAAATGAAGACAAAATTTTTTGAAGCGAATTCTTTGATCACATATACGAAAATCAAGACCATGGTAATTAGTCATATCAGGTCACTTAAAAGAACTCTGTGCTTCAACACGACGGATACTAAAACTGCAAGTAATGGTTAACGCTGTTATATAACTTAACTGCAGTCGCGATGCGAAACGCAAGAAAGAGAGAATTGTGCTTTCCTGTTTCTAGCCTCTTAAGTCTGGCAAAAAGCATTTCTTAATCTGAAATAAATTTGCTTACGAGCTCACAAGTCGTACGAAATGCATCATTATATTATTTTATCCACAAAAACGTGTGTTAAGATAATATTTTCAAGAATACAGTTTATGTGTTTCCGTTCCCCGTGATTGTTAAATTACGTTATCTCAATGGGATGTCTTTCTCTGTCATACTAACAAAACAGGATATTCGACCTCAAATACAAATGTACAGATTCTACAAACGACAAGTCTTATACGAGTGCAGCACTTTTTTTTTCGAATCTGCAGTTTACTCAAAACTTACCGCAATAATATGTGTCTTCTTCGTACATGATCAAATGGCTGTTCCAGTTCTAATTTGAGTGTAATTAAGAATAATTCAGTTTTTAAACTGATTGTGAAGTGTCTGATAAACTTCAAAATATTTTGAATTAACCAGTACTTTGTTTTGAGCTATTTGTGAAATCTTTGGGGTTTGACTGCAGTGCTTAAAAAATACACATACAAAATAGCTAGTGATAAACTTTTCAGAGCGTGCAGCAGAAGGAATATTTTTGTAATTTACATTATATGGATATATGATTACTTTTGTGATTTTTATGATATAACTAATGATTTTAAAATAGACACTGCCAAGGGTAAAAATCTCCTGAATTCACTAGTTTGCACTGGATATTATTTATACTTCAAGTTTTGCAGCTTTTTCCGAAAGAGATAAATGATGTTGGCGAAAGGATGTTGACATTAGTATTTCGTTTTTAATTACATGATACAACTAGTGAACATCTCAAATACAATTTGAGAGCTATAAAAGCTTGCAAGCTCAGAAAGTCATTTCAAAGAAGCTAAGACTGTCTCTTTATCGAGTTGGTATAAAACGCGAATCTAAAAAGTAAAACTGCAAATAACGTTTTATACTAAAACACCAAGTATCTGGAAATGCGCTAACTCTTCGCTCTCGGAAGAAATCCGTCAACTAAAATTATAAGTACCATATCGTTTCTTCTTGTGACAGTCTAGTCCACCAAGATTAATTTTTTTTTTCAAAAATTAATAGCAATGTTAGAGATTACGTTTCAGGTCCTCAAACGCACACATCAAGAAAGAGTTCTGAATTGACAGAAAGTCGACGTTATGCCACGACAATACCTGCCTACTTATCGCAGCTTAGAAATTTGTCCCGAAATGCAGTATTAAAAGGACACCATAGCCTGTTTACAATGCAAATCTTGTTGCATGTGACTGATGTTGGTACTTATATCAAAAATTTAGATCTGTTGAAGATAATTAGATGTTAAGATTACAGTATTATATCTAAATTAAAGTTACTTAAATGTTAGAACCGACTAGAACTATACGCGACTATTCGCTAAGTTCTCCGGGTCAGTAACGACAACAGAAGATGGGTTAAAATACCCTTTTATTTTGACTCAAATCTATTCCCAGATGGTCTCACTTGGGAATACAAATAGCCAGCACTTATGGCTTTAACTTGAACGTAGAAACCATAAAACTAAATTAAATCTAAACTGAATAATCAGCCGAAGCTGGACAGAGATAGTTAACGCATAGTTGGCCCTTTGGGTAATATCACCGAAGTAGATTACCCAGCAGTTAATAATCACGGCCGTAAATTAGCAAGCTTGAACTAGTAGCAATAACGTGGCCCGAAAGGCAGAACACGCTCTGTCTGAAGTAGTTCAGACCGTAACTTAAATAACAGTTTCAACCCTACTTTGCATTAAACGTGACACTGAAAACTCATTTTGGTCGGCAAGCGTGGGTAGGAAAATGAGGGTGTAAAGGAAAGATGGGTTAAAATACTCTTTTATTAAGGAAAGGATGTTTCCAAACTAAAACTTAATTGTTAGGAAAATAAAATAAAACCCCACAAGGTTAATTCAGTTTTGCACTGAAGGAACTTTCTAACATATCTTTGTCACAGGCTTTAAAATGTATGATTGAAAGATGAAATCATTATATGTCAGTTGACGGAAGATAATTTGAAAAAGATTGCGATATCTTCGGCTGATCTTATCATTTCTGAATTTGTGTTTTATTGCCAGTTTTTATGATACACCGTACATGCTTTGAATTACATTTGTGCCTTTAGTGTTGCGAATTACGACTTTATGTTAGAGGCATTATTTTATGAGGTTTCTTTTTCTTGCATCATTTTTCCTATTATTATTCAAGTAGCATGATTCTGTTTCCACATATAAAAATAACTTATTTTTACAGCGAGGTATAAAGGATTCCATAAAGTGATCTAATCTATGAAACATATACTATTCAGATAGTGAATAACTTCTTCGTAATAGCTGTTTTTTTTCAAAAGTACTGTTGAAAAATGCTTGTTTAATCATTATTAGCTGTTCATTTGTCAGTTATTTCATTTAAATTTAGTAATTCAGCATTTAATGCTTCAGCTTTTATGCTTAAGTTACTAAACTGGCTTCCGTACGATTCTTATACTTTTTATTACACAAACTTTTTTTTATATTCTATTGCACTAGCTCTCAGCTGAAAAGCGTGTAGCAAGATGCAGTGTAATGAGACATTATGCGAAAGAAAGCAACACTCGAGAAATTACCGCAGAAATCACTACTTTGACACTTCAAGCATCATACTCATCTAAAGCTGCAGTAACACTAGTAATAACAACAAACGTATTATTGAGTTTAAATGCTGAATAGATACACAATAAAATGTTAGAAAAGTAGATTATTTACATTGCAATAGAAAGGCGAATTGCAAAGACCCGATTATAGTTCCTCGAAACAGTTGTTAGCACGGTGTGTGATTACTTTCAATACATATAGAACCTCGATAGCATCTTTTTGATAAGGTTATATAAATCGTGGTCTAATCAGCCGTTTGATAATTAAATGTCCCTTTGCTAAGCATGCTAATCTGAGCTTCTACAGGAATCGTTTTGGTGTGGTCCTAGGCTACTCAGTATTCTATGATGTAGCAGAAATAATCAGTAGGATTCACACGCAGCCATCCCTCGTTCAACTACCCATCTGACGCTTGCAGTCGAAAACAACGCGGCAAAAACATCGCGGACGAAAACGTCGCGGTGAAAACAATGCAAGACGAAAACGTCGTATTAGAAAACATCGTGGGAGAAAAGAAAGCAAAGAGAAAACATCGTGGTGCAAAACATCGTCGTCGAAAATAAAGCTTCGTAGTTTAAAAACATCGTGGTAAAAAATAAAGTATCTACAAATCTTCGCATGACGATAACATCACACACGTGAGTTTTCAGGTTTTCAGGTTTTAAAAGCATTAATTGTATATTCGCATAATGACTTGGGAGCGCAAGAAGGAAAGAGGGATATTTCTACAACTGTATTTCATATTTTTGTAACAGAATTTTGCTGAAAAGTAAGAAGGAAATTTAAACATTTGAAAATTGAAAATGAGTAGGAAATTAATGAAACTTCTAGCACTTAATAGAATTTTAAATTTACATAGTTAATTAAGAAATATCATTTTTTAAATAAATATTTTTATAAATATTATAAAAATAAAATATTTATAAATTTTTTATAAATTTTTACTTATAATGTTTCATGAAAAATACGATCTAAAACTATTTACCGAAAGGAAGATAAATAACTGCACGAGGTTAATTAACTATTTAAATTTAAAACTCTATTTAGTGCTATAGGATGCATTAATTTTATACTCATTTTCAATTTTTAAATGCTTAAATTTTCTTCTTACTTTTTCAGCAAAAATCTATTAGTTCATTCAAAGATATGAAATGTAGAATAAAAATACCCCTGTTTCCTTCTTGCGCTCCAAAATAATTATGCGAATATACAATTACGACTTTGAAAACATGAAACTCATGTGTGCGATGTTATGTTATCGTCATGCGATGATTTGTAGGTACTTTATTTTTTACTACGATATTTTCGACGACGATGTTTTTAAACTACGAAGTTTTTGAACCACTTTATTTTCGACCATGATATTTTGTACCACGATGTTTTAGATCTGCGATATTTTCTCTTCGCTTCCTTTCCTCCCACGATGTTTTCTCCCACGACGTTTTCGCTTTGCTTTGTTTTCTCCGCGACGTTTTCGTCCGCGATGTTTTCGGCGGACGCCCCATCTGACGGTATCTGCAGTCAAATACTCTTACACCAAAAGGATTGAATAAGGTCTAGTGTTCATTCGGTAAGCAAAACTTCCGGGACGACAGAAATCTTTATGAACGTAGCAATAGGGGGCAGAACTTCATCTCAGTAACCTTTACATGATCACCGATTATCTTGAAAGGATTATGAAGGTCTTTGCTGTCATAAGCAATAGTGTCTTCCCATTCAAGATACCGCCTTCCGAAAAATTCGCTCTTTCACTGATATTTGATGAACCGTTGCGAATCCTGAGCCAGAAGAAAGTTAAGTCGAGAATAACAATTCAGAAATACAGCGTAACTTCTCATGAAACGAATGATTGCCCAGTTATCATTTTCGTTTCCAATGTCTGCTGCCAGGTCCGTAGTAAGTTGATTAATTGATGTTTGGGAACTTGTAATTTAGCGGTATTGGACAATACTTGGACCCTTGGATAACATTGGTGCTTCTCAGCAACAAACTTCTTTAATAATAAAAACAGCCTACATAGTTCTGACATGTTGTTGTGGAAGATGTTAAATTCTTGAAAGACAGCTGACTAGGGTTCCAGTCGGCTGATCACTAGCCATAGCAATGGTTCATTTAAAGTCTGTGTTTGAGACATTTGTAACTTAGTATCTCAATGCACGCGAATATTTAATAGCCGTTCATAGCAAAAACAAAATGATAACGGATGGACTCTTTTTGTGAATATTTATAATAGTGCCTTTATTATCATATTCTGACCTGTAAGTGATGCATGTTTACATGTTCCTTCTTTTCTCCTATTCCTCTTTCGCATGCACAGAGATTTGCATCAACCTGAAATATGATAAAATGTACGTGAAACGATTTTTTATATTGCCAGACTCTTTAGGGCCCACCAGCGGCCGAGCGGAAAATATGACTGAACGCTAGTAGTTCAACTCGTGGTCTAATTCCACAGAACAGGCTGGCTGGATGGGAGCTTTTATGATTTTCCAGGTATAAAATTTATTCTCTCCAGTTTCCCTTAGAAAGTCTACCACGAAAGTGTTCTTTCTCATAGGCAGATATCCTCGATGTGTTTTGCCACAATCTACTGTAATAAACGATGAAATCCTTATCCCGTCTTCATAGAGTATGAAATAAAACGAACAGCGAAAATGTCGCTAAACATTTAATATTAGAAAAGCATTGTAATCAATGTAGCAATGCCCCAAGTTCATGCCAAATCCCCAGAATGTGTATTTTGAACAATAAAAATATAATCAATTACTCAAGATCAAGGTTTGTTTCTGAGCGTGGCATCAAGTTACTGATAAAACGTAATGTATTATTATAGCTATTTCTAGCTCGAGGTCGAGGTAAATTGCTTTCCACGTCGTGTTTTGAGTACCGGTTTGGATTTTTGCATACAATTTAAATTTTTTAAATTTTTTACAAATTAAATTACCGCCAAAGGCCACTGAGCACTCCAATGATAGGTAAAAGCTCCAAGTAGCTGCACGCCTTGTGCAAAATATTTATAATTCATTTCTTCATGACATGTATCTTTAAAATTTCATATTAAATTTTGATTTTTTAATTTGTCAACTTACGAGTTTTAACATTAACACTTGTTTCAGCCGGCTTTATCTCCTTATCTGAATTCTAAAGTCTCTATATCCAGTTTTTATGAAACACATCTTTTTAATTTCTTTCTTAATTTTAGCAAATCTTCTATCTGGGAAACAGCGGAATCAAAATGAAAAATTAAACAGAACTCCTGGTCTTTTAATTTCAGCTAAAGACGCAGGTTTCATGAAAGCATATATGAAATATGTAAATTAAAATGACAAGTGGATAAACCAATCAAAAGATGAATAAGAAATAAAAATTAAAAAACACATACCTTGTCAATGGTGAAAGAAATTTTCTATCAAAATTTATCCCTCAAGTCTATGATTGCTTCTCTAATGCATGATTAGAAAAGCATTTGATTAATTTTTACTTATAAACTCGAGATACGAATGGGATAATTGGTTCTTTCATCGATGTAATTACATATGCACTTCCCAGTAATTTAGCTTTAATGCGTTGAACTATATTTATTAAGCAGCATGATAGAAAATTAATTAGAGGAAGCAGGAAGGCTGCAGAAATGGAATCCTTTAAACTCAGGTTAATTAGCAGTTATTGCAGTGCAATTGAACAAATTTTGTTAATTTGTGCTGCAGTTATTTAATTATATGAATTTCTACTGTTTTTAGATGCAGAAATTGGAGGACGTTTTGAGTAATGTGAATGAAAAACAAATGTTTTCTAATGTAGAGCTTGTGTTGAGTGAATTAACATGAATTAAAAGAAATATATCATTATTTTAATCTATGTCTGAGCTTAAAAATTATCTTCTCGTTATTACTTGGATTTACTGATACTTCAACTATTAAATAATTGTATCGCAAGAAAGCTTCTGGTTTAGAAGAGCTGATTGTTTTATGATTTTATATGATATTTTTTTGTCTTTGATGTTTGGAATATTTATTAAAATACATATCGTGATCTAATAAAATATATCAAGTTATCAGAGGCAAAACTATCTAGGTAAATCTAATCCAATAAAATTTCTGCTAAAAGTACTGTCACTTTGTCGTACTTTCCAGTCTTTTATGAACGACACTTAACATGGAAACATATAGGAAACTTTGATAGGTGTAAAAATTTATCTTGTCATATTACATGAGATGTTAAACATATAAACGTAAAACCGGGGTAAAATCTGTGCAGCTATATCCATCAAAAATTTGAATGTAGGAAGGAAGAGTATATAGAATTAGAGTAATAAGAGTTTTATGGAGTTAATGTTCAAAAATAATTAATTCTAACAGAAAAACTGTCGCGGAAAATATAGTCATTAAGCAAGGCTAACTGCAGCATTTTGGGGCTTTTTCAAACTGAAGCCCCAAAATGCTGCAGTTAGTGATTCAAAGTCATAGAAATTTGTGTAGTACATTTGCGGAATGGTGGCACTTAAACTGTAGGTTTTGTAAGCCCTCTAGCGAGGTTAATATTCGGGCAATCCAGGATACAAGTCCTTCGAAGTCCTTTTCCGGATGATCTCGATTTATCGGATCGTAAGCAGACATAACTAGCAAAGGCTGCTGTTCTATAAGTGTTCCTTCTCCAAGATCTTCTGCGAAGAAAGATGGTAATCAACTCTTTTAAGCAAAATAACAAGAGAGGCTGAGCATTAACAACACTGATCGAAGGAAAACCCTCACGCTTCAAGTTTTAAGATAACCAATTACCTTTAGGCCCGAATGGTTCAGTTTTCGAAGAGATATGGGCTTTTCGCATAATATACCCCTCTTTTCGGACTCGGAGATAATAATTTGCGTATATCGATATGGTTAGACTGAAAACACTAACTACTACTTATTCGAGTTTTCCCACGTGAGTCAGTGTCATCTAAGGTAACTAACTTCCATAAACTATAACAATATTAATCAGTAGCACAAAACTGAAAACGTACTGTGCTTCTCGCCCCTAATGAAAAGCAGGCCTTTCGCGTGTCATTCGTGCGTAAGGTCAAATTTTCAATGCTAAAATAATATCTTCGTGAATATGCATGCAACTGGACTCTTAACTGGAATTATTGTTCCTTAGAACTCTTGTTCAACAGATGGCATATTCAGGTTTTGACTTATGCATAAAATATAGCTTATCGCTTTTAAATTATAATCTTATTCTGCTATGTTCATTGAATTTAATTACTTAAAAGTTGGGTAAATAAATTACCTGATACGTTAAAAACATTATATGCATTACACGTAGGTTGCTCGCCGAAAACATTGTAAGGTTTTAGTTAAACTAACCAAGTTTATTTTAATTTAAATCTTTTCTATCTCCTCTCTGCTTCAACTTCCTGTCAGAAGAAGCGCGCGTTTTTAGCTTATGCTAATTTTTGAAGTTCAGCCAAGCACTATTTAAGCAGAGGTAGAAACCTCTCGGTGTGTGAGAGCTTTGCCTCAGATCACGGTCACGCTGCTCAACGTTCGCCTGACCAGCTAGCAGTTTAAATTTATAAGCCATAGTGCTTACTACGTGATTGCATTGTAAAATAAATTAAAGTGCGGTAGTATTTAGTATACCTTGCTACGCACCCTTTTAGATAGAGGCCAACTTCCGCGAATTGCTCTGCGAAGCAACGTTTAATTTAAGTTCTATTTTAATTTATTTAAATTTATTTGATTGTTAAGTTCGACCAAAGTGTGGTCTGTTACGTTCTGTATCTCTCCCGAATTGGGAGGTTTGTATTTAATAGTGATTGAATAAAAGAGGATTTCAAATCCCTTCACGTGCAGTTATTCTCCAGCCCAGCAGTTACATCAGAACATAGCGTACCTTCCGCTCCCTGTTCCAGTTCAGGACTTAGAACGTAAGGATAAGAACCCTTTACAGAATTTACCATGTTCTCAAAGAATACACACAGAATGCTAAGTCCTGATAGTGGCGCCCGCACAAAAAGAAGAGGATGGCCTCAACAACAAGAAGACGAACCTGAGACACCTGCTGTACCTGTCCAGAATCCTGAGATAGCACCTCCTGGCATAGAAGGATTCGGCTACATCGTACAAACCATGCGAGCAGCCATGAAGCCAGCGGCAAGTTTTGACGGCAAGACAGCCGTAATCAATTTCCTGGAAAAGCTAGACTCCCACTTCATGCTATATCCAGTCCACGAATTTCAGAAAGTCGCTCTTGCTACCAGCGCTTTGAAGGGCCAAGCGCTAAGTTGGTTCAAGTGCATCGGAAAGAATCTCTTGGGGGAACCAGGAAGCCCCACATACACGTATGAAAATTTCAAGAATTCTCTAGTGAAAGCATTTCCCGTGGTGCGAGATCGAGCCAGATTGGAAGCTGAACTGTTTAGCCGATACCAAGAAAGAATAGAAGATTTGTCTAATTTTATTTTGAGGAAAATTCAAGTTTTCAAGCTTTTGTATGGAAGTCGCCCGGATCCTGAAATTATTCAAGTTATACTTCCTAGGCTACTGCCCCAAGTTCAAGATTTCATCGAACTAAGAAATCCAACAACATTAGACAGATTATTTGAGCTCGCGGTACAATTTGAAAGCCGAAGAACAGCCGACAACGAACGACGACGCCAATTTGAGCGAAGAAGTCAGTGGAGTTCGCCAAGACCGCAGCAAAAGCAAAATCAAAGTTACGGGAATAAGGCGAAGCAATGGCCGAAGAAAGATGTGTCTCCTAAAGCGAGCGGCGAACGAAGGGAATTTAATAGAAGAACAAGCAAAGATTCCGAGGGCAACCAGAAGAAAAAGAATTTAAACTAAGAGGGATTTCTTCGAGGAAGGTGAAGAAGTCCGAAGCAGCGCAAAACCCTTCCAAAATCAATTTAAACACCGTGGTCGTTAAGAATTTGAGTTTGCCGAAGATTGAAGTTCTAATCAACAACATACCGGCGACAGCCCTCTTGGATACAGGAGCCCAAAGCAGCTTCGTATCGGAAAGATTCTTTAAGAAGCACTTTCGACGTTACAGAATTTTTAGTGCAAGAGACACGGATGTCATAGCGGCCCAAGGAGAAAAATGTAGCTGTTTAGGAAAAGTACCATTGTTCGTGCGTATCAACAACGAACAGGTAAGAATCCTGTTTTATATTGTGCGTAACCTGCAGACTTGTATTATTCTAGGTGTGGACTTTTTTAGTTTGGCAGAAGCAAAAATTGATTTCAAGGGGGGAGAACTAACATTAAATATGAAGCCAATTGAAGCGAAGAATGATAAGCCCCCGCAGCTGGACTTGGAACATTTACAAGCAGAGGAAAAAGAGAAAATCCAAGGTCTGGTAAGTCACTTTGCGAATTTATTTAGTGATGTACCAGGCTTTACGCAGGTGGTGAACCACGACATTGACACGGGGGACGCTCAGCCAGTTAGGCAAAAGCCATATAGATATGATAGGACAAAAGAAGAAATAATTGAACATCATATTAAAGAGATGTTAAAGAATAAAATCATCACGCCAATTTCTAGCAGTTATGCTAGCCCCGTTGTCCTGTGTAAGAAAAATAATGATTACCCGATTACGCACCCGAAGCGGTGGCGTTTTGCTATAGATTATCGCAAGTTAAATTCAGTTACAAAATATCCTGTATATCCGTTGCCGATAATTGAAGAAATTATTCGAAATATTTCGTCTACAAAATACATGACTACATTAGATCTCACGAGTGGCTATTTTCAGATTGGGGTAAAACCCGAGGACGTACACAAAACCGCGTTCATAACGAAATCTGGTACGTACGCATTTCTTAGAATGCCGTTCGGATTATCCGGCGCGCCGGCAACGTTCCAAAGATGTATGGACATCGTCTTAAGACCAGTCCTTGGTAAAAGCACTTTCATATATTTAGACGATATTATAATTACGAGTAGTACTCTAGAACAACACTTACAAGATTTAAGAAAAGTATTTTCATTGTTAAACGAAGCTGGTTTAAAGATAAATGCGTCTAAATGTAAATTTGCCGCAAAAGAGTTACGTTATTTAGGATTTAAAATTTCCCAAAAGGGAATCGAAACGGATCAGTCAAAAATAGTAGCCATTAGAAATTATCCTGTTCCTAAAACAGCGAAGAAATTATCGTCGTTTCTCGGGATGTGTTCATATTACCGGGCTTTCATTAAAGACTTTGCAAAAATAGCTGAGCCACTGCTAAAGTTGAAAAGAAAAAAAGCTAGGTTTTCGTGGTCAGCAGAAGCCAACTTGGCGTTTCAAAAATTGAAAGACGCATTGACTCAAGCTCCCGTCTTAAAATTTCCAGAAGGGGATAAAGGATTAGAGATTTCAGCGGACGCTTCAGATTTCGCGATTGGTGCAGTGCTTTCCCAAAATGGTCAGCCCGTGGCTTTTTTCAGCCGAACATTAAATGAAACCCAAAGAAACTATTCCGCAACAGAGAGAGAAACTCTCGCAGTGTTAGCATCAGTACAGAAATTTCGTGTGTTCTTTGGAAGTTCTCCAGTAACTGTATATACCGACCACGCGGCGGTCACTAGACTCTATTCTGGAAAAAATTTATCACCCAGATTAATAAGGTGGGCTCTCAAATTACAGGAATATAACCTAATAATTAAACATACGCCGGGAAAGGAAAATGTTGTGGCAGATGCTTTAAGCAGAATTAACTTAGATGAAAATGGAAGTGTAATTAAGATAGCCATGTTAACATCCAAAGTATTAGATTCTCGTGAAACAGTAATAGCCGAACTCAAAAAAGATCCGGAGTTCAAAAATATATACAATTATTTGGCCGACCCTGAGAATTTCAATCATCCGGATATTGTGCCGATAAGAAATAGGGCCGAAAATTACGAATTAATTGACGGACTGTTATTCTATACGAAAGCTACTAATGAGAATCATGAATATAGACCGGTTATCCCAGCTAGCATGAGGTTGAATGTATTAGAAGAGTTGCATGATTGTGCCATTTCGGCTCATTTAGGTATAAGAAAAACTGTTCAGAGAGTTCGCGAGGCAGTTTTCTTTCCAGAACTGCAAAAGTTTACTAGGGCGTATGTCCAGTCGTGCCCAACATGTCAATTAAATAATTATGTTAATTTCCGCCCGGCCGGGTTCCTAAATAGTATTAAATCAGAATTCCCAAATCAAATAATAGGCATCGATTTACTTGGACCTTACCCTCGAAGTAAAGTTAATAAAAGCCGATATCTTTTAGTTATAGTGGATCATTTTAGCAAATGGTTAGAGTTAATTCCGTTAAAACGCGCGTCTGCAAAAATTGTAGTAGATTCAATTCTAAATAAGTATATTTTAAAATACGGGGCGCCCCTAAAAGTTATTTCAGACAATGGTCCTCAGTTTGTTAGTAAAATGTTTGAGGAAATGTGTGCAAAACTGGGCATACGTCATCTAAAGATGGTCCCGTATCGTCCGCAGTCAAACATAGCGGAACGGGTGAATAGAAATGTAGTGAAAATAATTCGTAGTTATGTGAAAAACTATCACTCTACCTGGGATAGCCATATAAATGAATTTGCATTTGCACTTAGGACCGCCAAACACGATACTACACAAAAAACACCCGCTGAACTCTTCTTAGGAAGAAAGATCTTGACCCCCCTAGATAAACTGTTCTTTGTACAGGAAAGGGCAGAAGAATTTAAAATGAGTGATATACAAAAGTTAATACGGGAAGCGACGGAAAATATAGAAATGGCCCAAAGAAAACAGAAATTGTACTATGACCTAAAAAGAAGAGAGGTCAAGTACAATGTGGGAGATGAAGTGTTGAAGATTAAACACAACTTGTCAAATGCCCCAGAGGAAAAGGTGGGGAAATTTTTTCCGCGTTTTGAAGGCCCGTTCACAATTGAACAAATTACGGGGGCAGTGGTTATATTAAAAAGAAATGATGGTCAAACGCTCAAAGCGAATGTGGACCAAATAAAACCGTTCTATAATCGCAGCAAAATGGCTGTATTTAAAGATTCGTTTCAGGATCCGAGGCAATCGACTAGCCAGGAAGATATACGTCAGCAAAAACAGCAGGAACCAGCTACAACGGCATCGAAATGTCAGAAGAAGAAAGCTCCCCCCCAACAAAGAAATAAGAACCAAAAAGGTGGTTTCAAAAGAAAGTCTCACGATGCAGGTGAACAAATCTACGAACGGAATTACGAGCGCACCAAGAGAAGAAAGCAGAATGGGCAAGGGAAGCCCAATGTATCCAAAAGAACTGTGGAATCATCGGACAGGTGCCTGAGAAGCAAGAAACGTCGATTGCAGCCTGAGAATCAACTTCCCGAATACAGCAGGAACCAGGACAAGCAACGAGCAAGGGCCCAGGAGAGAAGGGCCCAGTCCACCAAACGTCCAGCGGAGCAACCTCCTCTACAAAGGAAATTGCCGAGGATACAACGACGGAATTTCAAAAGAAAAAGAGACGAGCAGGCTCCGAAAGAACAACGAAAAACGAGGAAACTGAACCAGGCCACAACTTACTCAAGTTTTAAAGATTGGGCCAAGAAAAGGATGGACGATCATAATAAGATAAGTACAATTTCGTATTCAAAAGTTTAGTTAATTTTTGAGTATACTGCAAGTTGCAGGGCTGATTTTACCTCAAGCGAGGTTGACTTTTACGCCAAGTGAGCGATAAGTCCTCATATGGAAAGTAAAATGTTTTGTTAAAAGAAATTGTAATTTTCAAAGATTTAAAATCACTTAATGTTTTGTAAATAGATTAATTCTGTAAAAGCAATGAATTGCTGAAAAGAATATGTTAACTAAATGATTTTGTATGACGCTTTGTCTAAAGACTTGTAAAATGTCTAGAATGAAAATTCGGAAAATTGAAAAACACGATTTAGTCTGTAGACTATTAATTCAATGTAATTTGATATTTCAAGAAAGTACCTTGAGAAAGGAATAGGAAGCACTTGCTGTAAGCTTAGAAATTTAACCTATATTTCTGTAAGCTTAGAAATTTAACCTCTATTTGCATTTCAGGATTGCTATGAAATTGTTAATGTGTTATGAAATGTAACAAATAATATTATGCTAGCAATGCACGTTAAGTGCAATATTAATGTGAATGTTGTGTGCAAACTGCGAATTTGTATGCATGAAATGTTAAAAATTGACTATTTTGGAATGCAAGTGTTAATTAGGCTCTCCACCAAATACACTTAAAGTGTTAGACATAAAGCTAGTGAGAACCTTAGGATTAGCTGGTTATAGGGCGTTTTTTTCAGGTCTCGTATGTCAAGTTCTAACTAATGTTAGTCGATTGTAGGTGGAAGAGTTGAACACCCCCGAACACATAAAAACCCGCAATGGCGGTTGGCTTTACATCCAACACCGGTGAGAGAGCATACGGGGGGAAGAATTTAATTGGCTTGAATGATAATGTGTGTGTGCAAAATTTCGAAACGCATTCGTAGCTCGCTAGAGTGTGCAGTTGTGGAACAGGTAAAACCTTACTGCTTTAAATTTCGCATTCTGCAATCAACAGCAGAGGAAGCAGGATAAAAGGTTTCAGTAATTCCGGTTTGGTTTTGGTTTATGTGATTACGGCAAAGCCTCGAGGGCTATCTGCCTAAGGGAAGAGATGCCTAAGGGAAGAGATGGAGAACTTTCTAAAGAAAATTGACTCGAATACATATTACACATGAGGAAAACTACGAAAACGCCCATGCAGCAAGCCTGCTTGTAGGATTCGAGCCCCGGACCGAACTACCAGTTCACTAATTCCAAGTCAGCAGACATGTAAATAGCATATGGAGCGGCCGATTGTAATGTGCAAGCCGCAGTGCGTCTGTACAATGAGGGATACCCGAATATGCAGATTCATAATCACCAGATATTTGCACATCTGCATCAAAGATTGTGCGATATGGGATCTTTCGAGACAAGTCAAAAGAATTGGGAACAAACAACATGGGTGTCTGAAGAAGCAAGATATGATGCTTCGTAATATAGAATGGAATCCTAGCCAGCTCATGAAGTATCGCTACACACCTCGCTTTTTCCCAAGCTATAATTAGAACTTATCGTTAAAGTTCTACAGACTCTATTAGACGAATAGCGAGTTATCGCTACGTCTAAAGCAATTCACAAAATGCTGAAGAAAGTTTAAACAAATTTTTTATTGATTCTTAAACTGAATATAAAGGCACAGATTGTGCTACAGACGAAACTTCCATTGTATGTGGAGATTTAAATTAACATAACAAACAATTAATTTTAAATTTTGATAATGTAGTCTAATATTACATAGTAAATAGACTAAAATAAGCTGACTCAGAATATTTTACTGGCCAGTAATTTAAAACATCTGTTTAGCGGTATGTTAAAATCGGAATATAATAGCAGAGCTGGCGAAAATATAAAAAAGACGCTGTTACTAGAAGCCGTAATGTAAAGATTTAGAATACTCAGCTTAAATACGCGTGAAAGTAATTTGCGTTCTAATGAGGAATACGGAAAGCAGAAGTTACGGTAAAGACTTAAATCATAATAACTGGTTAATTATCATAAAATACCTTACAATCTTAAGGGACTTGGTAACCCCAAATCGATGAAATTATCGATTTTTCAATTTTTTGCTAAAAAAATAGCTTAATACCCTTACTACACTGAAGAAAAGTTTTGAAATGATCTGACGATAATGAATGGTATAAAAAGGGCTTTTAAAACTTTTGAAAGCCCTTTAAATGCCACACACCCTCACTGTTTATTTATTTATTTTGCTTCTTAATTGTTTTATTAACTTATTAAAAATCAGTGTAAAAGAAGAGGAATGCAGTTAAATATGACTGCAACTATCAGCAAACTCTGTTTATATGTATAAACTGATTTATTTAAATACGAAGTGAACTTTTAAAAAAATTTTTTGCTCCATTTTGAACTGGCAGGTCTATATATATTCAGCTCAGAAAATATTCACATGTGTATTATCAGTCGATTTTTCTATGCCTCTTCAAAAACTGAAATTATTTGTGATAAGACACGAACAGAAATAAGTGATTAAGTTTGTAATCAAAGTGATTAAATTCCTGACTATAGCATTATTGAAAATCCTGCTGGACTAAATATTAAACTCATTAAATAGTTAAAATACACTTAAATTAATTTAAAATGCAATTTATAAGATAAGAAATCACAGACCCTGCTGAGTGGTTTTAAGTCAAATGTTTTATGTCTGTTCAAATTTCAAATTTTGCTTTTTAAAAAAGTGAATAAGGCCCCACATTAATATTATTAATATTGATTATAAGTGTTTTAATATCAATTATAAATGTTTTAGAATATATATTATAATTTATTTATGTATTAAAATTGTTTTGAACGTCCTACTTGCCTTTTATGATTTTTTTTCAATATTTCTGGCCAGATAAGGTTTAAAATGTTTATATAAACTAATTGATTAATACTAGGTTTTATTATCTAGTACTAATCAATACTAGGTACTAGGTTATATATATAATAAAACTTATAAATTTAATTAATTTATAATTTATATTTTATTAATGAAATTCAGTAGTAAAATATTTAAGAAATTTGAACCATTTAGACGGTTTACATTCTTTAAATTGCGTTTTCTCAGTTTGCATTATTTCAGTAAATTCTTTTACTTAAAGTCTTAAAACTTATAGAGATATGGACTAAATTATTTAATATTTTTACTGCTTGTTTTAAATTACGCACTTAATAGAAACAAGGATAGGTTTCGTAAAATCCTGAAAAGAAAAATTATTAGAAGTGAAAACGTGACTTAGATCATATTTTTTTCCAAGGTGTTTATATAAAAATGCGCTTTTATTTTTTTTCTCAGAAACTAATTCATTAGTTTCAAAATCGATCCTTAACGTTATTAAGAATACTCTAATAAATATAACAAAAACTTTAGATGAAAAACATTGAAAATTGTAGAAGAAGAAAGACCTTTTAATTAACTTTAGACATAGACATTTCTTCAAAAACTTATTAACGCTGCATTTCCTGATATTATACTAATATATCATTTAACCTCTATGTAGTTAAAAACAAAACAATAAAAGTAATAAAATAAATACTATGAAGTAAAAGTATGTATTCCCATTTTAGTGAGGCTTAGATGAAAAAATATAAAACAAGAAAGGTTGCCAAGTGAAAGGAAACCAGCAATTCAATCCTTTTTCTTGTAAGGCTCAGACTCAGCAAACGATTCCCTCCCTCTTTTTCTCCCTGTTCGGTCTTATATCTTAATGCTAATGGGAACGACTTCGTGGAGTTTGTGCCGAAAGTGAAAAGAACTTTAAATAAATGCAAACCGTCCTGTTGAAATATTTATACAATTTACTGTTGGATTCGTGAATCATTCATTACTTAGAACAGTAAGCTTAGAAACTTTTCAAAGTTCCGCTAGTCATGGCAAAATATTTACGAATAATTAACTTACTCATTTACTTAAAGAATGTGAGTGTTTTTGAGTATATGATTTCCCTGCGATGAAAACAGCTCGCGAACTTTCATATAATATAATACTTTTATCTTCCAAATCAATAGCAATTGATCCATCGAAGGATGAATAACGTTTGGTGATGAAAAAGCGGATTTTCGCGAAATTTAAAAGAATTTAATTTTTCTCAAAACAATCATGCCTGTCATGTTAACTGCATCGTTAACCGTTTCATAAGTCTACTATACCTTTAGAGTTGTAGGTCACATGGTCTATTCCATATAAAATTCATAAATTTCTGCATTTGAGATTGTTTGTTATACTGAAACGTGGATATTTCCAAAGAAAGATATAAAAGCAGCGAATGTGCATTATAAGATGTCAAAGATTTTATGCAACAAATAAAGATATTTTATAATAAAAATGTTAATTACATTTTTCATCTAGAAAACATTCTGAAGCATAATTATATCTGGAAACAATTTTCAGTCTGAATGTACATCAATCAGTAAAATATGAAATAAGGGAAACTTTAAGGATTAAATTTGAAATGCTTTTAAAAACCTAACAATTTTATATCACATTTTCACACGATCCCCTTTTTGTTTGAATTGTATTCGAAAATGAATGTGAAGAAGCCAAAATTTAAATTAGTAAATTTTGATAAAATACCCCAATTAATGTAAAAATGTGGTTAATGAAAAACAAATGATAATTAACAGAAGTGCACTCATAAAAACACTGGAGTATACACTTTAAAAATGAGGCGGAAGGAAATTAAAACTTTTTATGAAAAAAATATATATGCTTAGAGTAACAATGTAATATACTGGAGATAAAATTCAAACCTAATTGCAAAGCAGTTGAAAAACGTTTTAAAAAACAAATGGAATAATTGGACTTTTCTTTCAACTAGCACATTGCAACAAAGAAGGTTCTAATGACAGTATGCAATAATTAACAACAGATGTTATTTGGAAACATTTAAGCGTTTTGCGGATATGATAGGAGCACAGAATGCGAAAAATCTGCTATGCGCTTTTCGGGATTTGAAACAAGCATCTTCCAGTTTGCCAACTGAACGCGCTACCACTTACGTCATGAGAGTACTCAATAGGGGTTGTTATATCTCGTTACATAATCATCCACTTAAAGGACGACTGAGGGACATGTATGAGACCCAGCCAAATACACCCATGTCCATAACTTAAGGATAATACAAAATCAGGCAAAGGAAGTGTTAGAAACAAAACAAATTTGACTTATTTGTAAAGCTTATTTATTAAACAAAAGGTAAAGAGCAAAAAAAAATGCTATATGTTTGATATTATTAAAAAAATTAGCAATTTTTTCTCCCTGGAGCAAATTACAAAAAAAAACCTATTTACAAAAAACCAATATTACATGGTTCGTATGATTGTTAATACATTGTTTGTCTCCCAGACGATGCAATACAGTCCGTACAACGCCTAGGCATGCTGAGTATCGAATTATCGATCTGATCTTGGGGGATATTACACCACTCAAAAAGCAATGCTCTCCAAAGTTCCGGTAGACATATAGGAGGAGGTTGACGGGCTGCAACTCGTCGGCCAAGCATGTCTCACACGTGCTCTACTGGAATCACGTCCGGTAAGAATGCTGGCTAGTCCATACGGGTGATATCCTCCGATTGAAGGCATTCGCTTACGACGTTTGCACGGTGAGGACGGGCATTGTCATCCATAAACATAAATTGTGGGCCCATGGCGCCCCGAAACAAACGTACATGTTGTTCCAGAATGACGTCCCAATAGATTTGGCTTGTCATGGTTCCAATTTGAATATGCAGGTCAGTTCTGGAACCCAGAATAATTCCACACCAAACGAGCACTCCTGCGCCACAGTTACGGTGTCGTTCAATGATGTTTTCTTGGTGGTAACGGGTACCTGGAGCTCTCCATATGAAAGTCCGGAAAGAATCAGCCTACAAGCTAAACCTGGACTCGTCGGAAAACATCACACAAGCCCACTGTTGCGGTGTCCACAATGCATGCTCTCTACTCCAGGCTAACCGCAGGCGACAGTGAGTTGCTGTAAGTGGAACGCATCTGAGAGGTCTACGAGCATATAGACCAATCTGCCCTAAGCGTCTGTACATGGTCTGCTTTGAAATTGTCGTACCATCTACGAGCATATAGACCAATCTGCCCTAAGCGTCTGTACACGGTCTGCCTTGAAATTGTCGTACCACTGGCCGAAGAGAGCTGACGAGACAGGTCTGATGCTGTGTACTCATATTACCATCATCTCGGAATCGTTGCCAAAGCCTGGAGATGACACTCTGGGCAATTCCAAGTTCGTCTGATACTTCCAGTTGGGTACGCCCACATTCCAGACGGCCGATAATTCTACCACGTAAAAAACCATCCAAATACGTCCTTTGTGTCATAACTATTCGGTTATTGAACTGCAATGCTTATAAAGCGCCTGCGAACAATTTTACTTCTTTGCCTGTATTCCTTATATATCACTCTCTTACACTCTCGTCATTGTGAGGTACCATCGGTGTCATCTGGTTACTTCCTGAAATTTGCATATGACTCTTGAAGATGTGTGTAGTGATTTTACAGGTGATAAATTTATTTTAGAGTTCGATTTCCGCGTGACTCCGAATTATCCTTAATTTATGGACATGAGCGTATATCGAGGTGATAAAGAATTATGGCCTACGACACCTTATTCGGGTGCCCTTGTAAGAACATTCGGTCTTTCTAGGAGCAGAAAACAATAAAACTCAGGTATATCTTTGCCAGGATTAGAACCACATAGTTTCCAATTGACTAGCTCAATTTCTGTTACTTACACCGCGAGAGAATTCACATGGAAATGGGATAACAATTTAAATGGGAATGAAAATGTGACAAGAATGCCTCTTCACGTTGGAAAGAAGATACTGCGAGAAATGTTTATTGATCATTTCCTACTACAAAAATTCTAACATTTTCTCGTATGCGTATAAATAATATATAGGAACATTCAGACATGTATGATTTCAGCCCAGACATGTAGGGTTTCACTCTGCTTTAAAAATTAACACTTAAAATCGCAAAGAAAGACTCAGCGTCTCGTCGTTTCTTCTGAGTAAAGTTACATCAAATCAGATAAAGGTAAAAAAATAAGCCTTTTTATTGCCACGTCACTTTGAAAAGTGTGCAAAACTGATGCCAATAGCAGAAAATTAAATCTTCGCTAATTACAGGAAAACGTAGAACAAAAGTTGGTATCAAATTAAAATATTAAAATACAAAGTGGCATGCGCCTATTTAGATGCATTTCACTTATGTTATGTAGGAAATGTTGTGTTGATGATTGTCTGCAAATTCAAAAAAAAAAAGTTCAAGTTAATTATTTCCTTCATTTAGAAAAATCAGAATCTTATTTAATTATTTAAATTACTAATTAAGGTATTAATATTTTAGTTTGGTAATATTTATATTTTTGTTTGAAAAGAAAATATATATATACTAATTAAGGTATTAATATTTTTGGTAATATTTATATTTTTGTTTGAAAAGAAAATATATATATAATGCTTCAATATTATATCCTTGTATTTAATTATGGCGTTTCTTCGTGGGTGGAAAGATTGGTGAGGAACGAAGTTTTGCAGTGTCATTGTTGTTCGGGTAAGGTTTGGTTGGTTTGGTTTGGTTATTCAGTTATGGCAAAGCACACGAGGGCTATCTGCCTAAAGGGAGAGATGCCTTCGTGGAGGACTTTCTAAGGGAAACTGGCTCGTATACACGCTACACATGGGGAAAACCACGAAAACGCCCATGCAGCCAGCCCGTTCGCGGGATTAGAACCTCGGACCGAACTACCAGTGTTTAAGTTTTGTAGTGTCATAGTTGTTCGGGTAAGGATGAGTCAACTTAGAACGTTCTAGAAGGATCTTCTTTGTTTTCGCTGCCGTGGGAAAAGGGTGTACGTGAGAAGATTTAAAGGGTAGCTGTTTTCACCTTTCTTCGTAGGACAATGGACATTGGCGAAGAAAAGAGACCGTGTCTGACCGGAATCTTGGCTGGTCGCGCATGCGCAGTTGACTGTTTCGTCAGTTTGGGTGAAAAATTGGAATTTTGGTCCCTGAAAGTGAGCGAAATTCTGGTTTTCTGGCAGCCCGTATTTTTGGGAGAGCTGAGGGAAGAATTTTAAACGTTCGTGACTTTTTACTGGAACCCCGAAGGAGGAGTAAGAATTTTGAGATGTTAGACTACTAGTTAACGGGAGCCCCGACATAGCTTGTATGTTTGTTGAAGGAAAGATTTTTGAGTTGTTCGTCACTTTTTACTGGAACTCCGAAGGAGGAGTAAGAATTTTGAGATGTTAGTCCCTTGTTAACGGGAGTCAGTATTTTGATTGTTCGTGACTTTTGACTGAAACCCCAAAGTGGAAGGGAGAATTTTTGAGACGCTCGTCATCGGTCTACTGGATCTTGAAGTCGTGTATATTTTTGAGCGAGTTGAAGGGAGCTCAAAAGCTTGAAGTTATGGTTGGAAGTTTTAGAATTTTCCTTGCTGGGTTTATTACGTCGCGGTAGCCCCTGATTTGATTGCGGCGCTTGTCTCGTCCGTGGGTCCACCGAATGTCTGCTCTTCAGAATAAAAGGATCGTCCTCTTGAACTACCAAACCTGCCCACCTGCTGCCAGTTCGAGGAGTGTTCGGGTGTTCGGAAGGTAGTCCGATGAGCCGTGAAACCTGGTGGTGTTCTACTGAGAATTCCAGCGGATGGCCGAAGGAAGAGATGTGACAGGGACCCGTATTTTGCTTTGACCAAGCCCCAGGGTGACGCTGCAATTTAAGATAAGTTTTTATTTCTTTATTGCTCTCCCATTCTATATCTCTCTTGAGAAATTGTTCCCGTTATGGTTAGACTGTCAAGGACTCTGAGAATCCGTTTCTTCCGTTCACCTCATCAATCTTCTCGCCAAGTGCGATACCATAGAGATAACATTTTGTAACTCTTGGCCAATATTTTGAGTGTAATGTATGTAAAATTTTGATATTGATAAAGGAAAATGATAGGGGTTTAATTATTTGATTAAGAACAAAAGGTTATATTTTTTTTCTTTTCCTTTTCCTCCCGGGAGATAAGGATAGAGATAGAGATAAAAATGAATGTGATTAGATTGATTTGCTTATTTTTTTGTAATTGATATGTCAGAATTTAAAAGTAACGAAATAAATGATAAATCCTTTAGAGATTAAGTGAATGCTTTCTTTTATTTGGTGTTTCCTTTATTTTAGTAAAGATATCTTAGCTATATTGGAGGCTATATTTGGTATTTCATTGATTATGGTGTCATAGACTTGGAATGAATTCTTTTTAATTGGCAGGGAGCCTGATAACCATTGCAAGCCATTTTCCAACGGCCATTCCCGGGTATAAAACAAGCGCGTTTACTCAGAATACCACTATACGATCCACTCATTAATGTGAATTTTCTTCCAGTTGACTTAAACGATTAGCTAGATAGTTGTAGATAATCTATGAGGATTTCTCTTCTTGTATCAAGGAAAAATGAATCACAAATTATATTGAGCAAATTTTGGAAAATAATTTATTTTCAGCATATTTTGAATTGGTTAACTTGGCTAGGGTACAAAAAGGTACTTAACATAAATTGGTACCTATCAGGTACGGAACACTTATGTATTTAATAGTTTAATTATTTATAATCGCCCTCTCGCTTAGTTTGTATTAATTATTGATTTTACTTAATTTGTAACAGGAGCGATTATGCTTAATTTGCATTTAATGTTTTATTTTGTAAATTCTGGATTAGGGCTCAATACTTTAAAGAAGCAATTTCGGCTAGCGACGCAAAATCCTCTTAACTAATACCAGTTGTGGGAAGCTAACGCAGAGTAACAGGGCAGCGATAGCTGCAAAAAGCTCTGTCTTGAACTCTAGAATTTTGCGTTTAAGTACATTAGCAAATTTGCATCCTGGTGGAAGCTGCCGTAAACAGATGTCAAATTAAAACCGGAAAGAAAGCTGTTAATTAACATAAAACCCTATAAATGTGACAGAAATATTCTGCTCTCTTTCTGCTTGATCATTTAAATTAGAATTAAGAATTTACAACCTTGATTTTAATCATTATCTAAGTGAATGTTGCGCATTTCTCCGTCGACAGGACACCTGACGCACATGTTGGCACATTTCAGCCTAATGGGTCCCCTCAACAGCATTGTCTAAAGTAATTACCAACTATATTCACGGGAATATGGTAAAATGGTGGTGTAAGTCTAGAAAAGGACAGGTACAAGAAAGGCATTTCAATGTGGAGACATAATTTTTAACATAAATGTTGTGACTGTATACAATACATGGATTTAAGCAATTACTTTTACATTGGACATTAACTAATATTTACAGATATTTCAGATTATAGTTAAGATGTTACAATATAGTTCATAAACAATGTTAAAATTAATTATTATACTATTCATATGATTCATTTTACAGTACGCGTTACACAATACAATCTGTTAATTACAATGGCAATTACACACTAAATTACGGTTCATTTGAAAAGACTATTTACAAGAACGTGGTACATGCTCTTGATTTAGTATACACATGAAGGTTATAACTCATTTTTGTTTCGGTGCACTTACAGAGAATTTATTTGCGAATGTATGATTGCTTAACTCAGTACAATGTAATGTTTGCAGTTAATATTTGCAGTAAATTGAAACTCTGTGTTTATATAAATGAAACTGAAACTATAAGTCTTTTATCTGTAAAGAATAATTTAATTTTGATTTTAAGATGCATTATTTTCAAATTTATTACATATATAAGTGCATTCCTTTTGTTTGCAATATATCAGGTCATCCAGAAAGTTCTGCGGTTTTTTTCAAATGAAAGTGCGTTCTCTTTTACGTATTTTGTTTGTTGCTGATAAGGAGTGATCTTGATTTTAGTGGATAATTTAGTGATTTTTAGGATTTAGTGGTCTTTCTGCTTATGTTGCTTAATTCTTACACCTATTGTTGAATAAATGTCTCCTAATACGCTTTTTTATTTTAAAAAAAGGAAGCATTGTTAGTCAGACTGCTTGTAAAGTTTGTGCTATACATAGACAAATTGCTGTTTCTTAATGGCACAATTTGAAGACGATTTGAGAAGTTGGAAATTTCGGCTTTAAAAGTGATATCGTTCTGGATAACCTTCCAGTGTAAGTATAGACCTATTAAAAGGAACTATGGCTGAAAATTCAAGTTATACAATTCAGGACTATCAGACAGTCTAAATATTCCAAAAAATATCCGATCCTTTGAAGAAGATTGGTTTGTGAGCTGCTACAATGTATGTGCACTCCATAGTTTAACAGAGCAGAATATGCTTGTTCGGCTTTCGCCATGTCATTCTTTGCTGAAAAATACAAAGAAGTTCTTTTTTTGAAACAGCTCATTACCGGAGATGAGGCGTGGATACTATACAATAATGTTACAACGATCACGGGTTAAGCCAAGAGAGCCTGATTTGGTATCTTTGAGAAAAGGTTACATCCCAAAACGTAATACTTTGTGTGTGAAAGGACTATAAAGGAACTGCAATCTAAGAAGTTTTGCCTCCAAATTAGACAGTAAATTTGGAAAGGTATTGTTCCCAAATAGCAGTTTTAAAAGCAGAAATGGAAGCAAAGCGCTCCAAGCGGAAAAATTTTCGAGGTGCTCTCATCCAGCATGACCAATGCTCGACGCCACATTTCGATGAATCTCAGACAAAAACTTGCTGAGTATGTTTGAGTTATTTTGTGTCACTTCTCATACTCACTAGACCCTTCCCTCTCGGATCCCCATCTCTTCAGGTTACTTCAAAATTCTCTAAACGGCCTGGAATCTTACTTTTTTGAAAAATGTCAAACAGCATCTCGATAATTTCTTTACAAATAAAAACCTAACAGCTTTTTCAAAAAAAGAACTTTCCAGCTGCCAGAGAGATGACAAAACATCACAGAACAAAATAATGCTTATAAGCTTCAATTAAATTTGCTTTGCAGAGAAATTAGGTATTTTTTAAAAGCAGGACAGAAGAAATATGAGCAATGCTCTCGCCAGGTCACGTACCACAGACCTCTCGAATACGCACCGAGCGTGCTGACCACTACACCACGAAGACATGCTAAGAAGGCGGAAGAAATACCTTATATACTCCCCCTTTTAAAGCGCGACTGGGGATTAGGAACTCCAATCACCAAATTCTGATGGTGGAGAATCACCATCCACCACTTTTTTTTAGTTCGGGCGCCACTGTAAAGACATTAGGTATATTTTGAAAAGCAGGAAAGATGCAAAATGAGCAATGCCTTCGCCGGGACTCGAACCACAGACCTCTCGAATACGCGCCAAGCCTGCTGACCACTATACCACGAAACCATGCTAAGAAGGCGGGAGATATGCCTTATAGCGTATGTTTTCTATACTGCTTCATTGGCATTCATAATCACAAACAACAGAACCTTCCGGATGATGTAGTGTTATAGTAAAGGAAAAAATGCATACTAAAAATCTGAGATATAATGCTCCGCATCATTTACATTGGGTTTTTGCTCTGCTTCGTTCAATGTTCAATGTACAGAATTTCAGATGAAATATTTACCTTAAATTTTGTTCTTTAAATATTTAAGAGAATTTTTTACTTGAAAATTAAAATGTTATAATTTGGCTGTGTGTGCAGCTTGTTAGCTGACTTAATTTGCTATGTAACTTTCTGCAAGTGCAACTAGTAAATGGTAATGATTAATTTTTGATTACCTTAATTTAAGCTTGGTTTGGTTTTATTCTGTTGAATTAGCTCTTGTTTGTTTGGTTATTGTTGTTGTTGTTGCTAATGCTCACTTGTCTGACGTATAGTCAGCCCAAGCCCAAGAAAATCCTCGTGGCAAGGAGCGCAAATTTACGCCTGTCGTTGGCAACATCCTTGAGCATCTTACATGTGACAGTGCCCTTTAGCTCAGTTCTGTTCCCAATTTGATGGAGAGCACCGAGTTCAAGGTCTCCCACACCTCTTCTCCTAACAGACGAGACCTCTCTAGAGTACTTTCGGCTCGCACCAAATTTAGAGTGTCCCCATGTCACAGGGATCCTATACATTTACCAAACATTCCAGCCTTTTCTGTGCAGTCAACTATTATACCGGTTGGGCTTCTTCTTTGATTGGTAAAAGAGGTTATTGCCCTTAAAGTTTACTAAATTTAAAATTTTTTATTTATGTTACGCTTAATGGTGGTTAAACTTAACTGTTTTACTATATTTAAGAGCAAAGCAATGCTTTGCTACCTTGTTTTAATTTTGTCCTTCTTCCTGTAAAATTACTTAATTTTTAGTTTCTAGCTCAGCTGGTATTTTCTACAAAGTTTAACACGGTAAAACGTCTTGTGTAATGGAAAAGAATTTAATACTTAGAAATGTTCAAAACTAATTTTATCTAAAACTGTAAACCGTATCTGAACTTCAGAATTTGTCTGGAATGTTTCGATTACCCTTTTCGAAGGGAGAGTCTTTCGCTTCAGAGTGACATTGTGTCGCAAAAAGTATGAGGAAACATCTTGTTTAATGGAAATGAGACCTGGCTGAGAGGCTAGCCATTTGTGTACTTTTACCTTGCGACACGTTGACGATTAGAGGCGAGAATTGGGATTTTCCAACTTCAGACCCAGGTAAAAGAGGGCTGATAGAGAGGTTACCGTCTAGAGTATTGTTTTCGAAAGAGCGTGGAAAACTGGATGCCTAGGTGACGGTTGGAGTCGGTTTGGTTGTTGACTTTGTCTGTGAACCTCGGAGAGCGGAGGAGGAAGAAGAAGTGATTTTCTTAAACTTCCGGTAGACTCCTTGTTAGAGCATCCCAAAAGACACCACTATTATCTGCTGGAGGTTTGCGATTCTCTTGGTTTTTCTTGATAGGAAATTGGTGAGTTTCTGGCCTGAAAAGTGAATTTTCGTTGCAGGGGAAGAAGAGAGTTGTCGCCTTCCAGACTAAGTCAGCGGTCCTAATGGTGTTCTGTTAAACTTTGATAAGTCAGTAGAATCTTACGATGGAAGTAATTTCAGGACGCATGGGAATGTCCGGATCTCGACTATACGTTGTTAACCAAGACTTGTGGGGATGGCCCGACCGGAAGATCTGGGTCTCAAGTTTTCTACCTAGACCACCATTTACAATTGTCTCTCTTTTTTCTCTCTTTCTTGCAGATAAAGCTATTAGCAATGATATCGGCAAGGATTTGAATTTGACTATCCACGCTCCGCCTCAGTATTTCCCTCTATCCCAATATCCTTGTTGTTCAATACGGGAATAAGTTTTCTCTTTTGATAATATTTTTGAAAAAAAAATTGAAGTAATTAGATGAAGTAAGAGGACTGAGTGATTTGTAATTGAATTTGAAAGTCTATTTCGGTGATTAGCCGACCTATTTAATTTCGAAAGTAAGTGTGCAAAATTTAAAATTATAGTGAAAAATAGTGAAAAAACGTGTTAGCATTTATCCTTATAGTGAAAAAACGTGTTAGCAAAATTTGAACCTAATTATGCTCTTTACTCCGTGTAAACCAGATCTAATGTTTGCTTATTGATTTATGTAACAGTTTTGTTTTCGGAAACTTAATTTACCCGGTATTCACCGGTTTATATATTTTGTTAGATATTTAACTGTGTGTGTCGTGTTATTTCAGAACATCATACCTTTGTCGAAAATGTAAAAGTTTAGAAAGTGGTAAAACAAATGAAATTTCGGGGATGGCCACCCCCTTAAGGTTAATAAAGATGTGTAAATTTACTTTATTTATTATTGACTAACTTTTGCTGTTTTTATTTTATAACCGAGACTATCAATATTACCCTTAAAAGTACTAAAAGGGTAATGTAATTTTTTAATTAAAAACAACCCTGTTCATTTAGTTGCTTAGTTTACACGAATAACTTATTTACAAAGCTAACCATTTATTTACACTGGACTATTTACTGGGTTATAACCTTTAATTTATTTACACAACGCAAAATTGTTCTTTATATGTTATCCTGTTTTAACACCTCTTACTCTGCTGTTTACTTGAAATTTGAATATTATTGGCAGTTATGTATGTTGCACTCACTAAATTTCGAAATTGAAATGTTGTGATGACATATGGAATATAAACATACTGTTACTCATAATGATATAACAGTGTGAAACAAATTTCTAGATTATGTTATTGCGCGATTTCTTCTTTTGTACTGAGGTATGAAAGGGAACTTAACTTCAATAGCTGATTATTAGAGAATTTTACTATGGATCTTAGCTTTAATCAAATTATCTGAAGTGTTTATTTCTTCTGAGAGAAAGATCTCTTAAGAAAATATTAAAAATATTATGGCTTAAGGAACTAAATAAAAAAAGGAAACAAAATTTTTAAAATGAATAAAAAACGAAAATAAAACAAAAGTGTTAAAATGAATTTTTGAATTTTGAAAATTATCATACGAAATATAGACTGAAACGTGACGCAGTGGCTTATTCATTTAGACTCATGAACATATATTTGACCTCAAAACGTCATTTTTTATTTGGAATAATTTGAATACCAGATGGAAATTCTGCCAGTAACAGAGCACAATTTTGTAAAGATTCTTGCATTCTTGAATAGATCATTAATTTACAAGAAAGCCTACAAGAGCTTCAGTCTGGTTAAATATATAGCTTTCATGCCTCCAAACGAGTTTGCAGGAAATACTGAAGAATTCAATGTTTTCCAAAGCTTTCTTAAGCTAAAATAGCTTTCTTGTAAAGAGAAATAAAAACAATTGAATGAATTTAGACGTTGTTGAATGTCGGAAGATATATCTATAGCGAAGAAAAAAAGTTATTATAATCGAAATTCAGTTTGAGGACGAGGTTAAAAAAAAGACTGAAAAGAATTTCGATAGGAAAAAGCCTTCTCAGCGGGTTTGCTTTGCTAGAATCAAACCTTTAATCAACTTTATTCTTGCGATCAATAGAAGATATTAGAAATAATTACAAGAACTTTGATGTCATCCCATGCTATCCTTCCATCAGCTACAAAACTGCTTGAATTTTCCTCCGTTAAAAATAAAATGATCATGTGATCAGACGACCGTGGTTTGCTGTCGCCCGAATTCTTTCCCGACAGGCCTTGCGATAAATGTTTATGTAAACAAATCTTTAGAATTCTGTGTAATGGATATTTCTGCTCACTAGATTAAATTATTAGTTCCTTTTTCTCGTATTAATTACGCTCCGACTTTTCAGTCTAATATGTTTTTGTATATGTTGTAATGTGAATAAAAATAAGAAAAAATTGGACAACATGTTCTTCATGCAAGAATCTCGTTTAATTTTCTAGTGATATTATCATTTTTTTCATCCTCAATTCAATATTCAGGTCATTTTGTCCCTTGTCAGTAAATATGTTGTTCATTTCTTAAAGAAAGTATGTTTGATTTTAGAATGAAAGAGAAAGATTTTTCTAGATCTTTTCTAGATATTTTGTTCTCCTGATGAGGAGGGCCCTCTAGCTGCCCTCAAAATCGATTGATTGTTTTAGTAAATGTACGCCAAATACAAGGTTGTTTCAGCGATTTTGATGTTTTGATTTTATTAAAAGCGTTAAAACTCTGCACCAAAGAATGCGAATCGTACGTTCGAAATGTGAAAAAAAAATTACATAATTAATCACAGCTGGGCTCTTAACAACAATCTGACTTTGTTTCATTTTTTCTCCGATTTCTCTGGTTCTTTTTGTTCTCGATTAGTAAAATATGTTGAAAAATTCTTCAGATAGTATCTTTGATTTTATTTCTCTTGGAATTTGTGACATTTCCCACGTTTCACATTGGCCCTGCCTTCTAATGTTCTTCGGTACCTCTCCGAAAGCATTTGCTTCACCATTTCTGTCTTAATTTTCTGCTATCTATCTTATTTTATTATGCATATTTTGACCAATAGATTTAAGCTTTAATACTGAAATGTTTAATTTTATAATTTTTCTAGTCTTTTAACTTTACTGAAGAGCTCGTAAAGGTTTTTGAAAACGTAATTTTATTTTAGGGTCAGCACTCAGTTTCATCAAGTCTGTTGTTGATACCAAATATGTTTTAGTGCCTTTCTACATATAAATGGTGACCTATGCAATTTCCATTCAGCTTCCACCGAATTTATCTGCACTGGCTTCCATTTATGTATTGAGTGCTTTTATCTATGAGAGACTGCTTTGAAATTCGACCTTGCCACCCGCAGTCAACGTCTCAGGAAGGAGGCTTTGCTGATGAATTTCCAAATCGGTATTCTGTCTGCCTGTAACTGTCCGCGTCCTTGTTGCCGCCTACACTGTTTTTCCTTTCTGTTTTTCCTCTCCATTGTTACGATATATAATGGCGCAAATAGTGGGTATTCAGCAAGTATGTTATTCAAGCATTTTTTTTTCAGTTCCCTACTCTGTAAAATTAGGTTTGTTTTAAAATTTGACTTTTCTTTTGCCATTTATTCTATTTAGTTCTGGTCGTATTTTAGGTGTCAGTTCAATTAATCTTAACTCACATTCAGACAATGGCTTCTAAAAATACTTTAGTTTTTGCGAATTACATCTTACTTAATTATAAAATATTATGTATGTTTCGTGTTTTTTTTAAATAGCTTTTGCTAACTAATGAGCCAATTTCTTTCTCAAGTGCTGTAGTAGCCCTCTTGGCTGAAGATTGCTACCTTTCCTTCTTTATTTGTTTGTTCTGGTAAACATTCGGTGTTAATTGTTATGTAATACATACTTATCTTAATTGTAATGCTTATCTTAATTCAGTTATCAGTAATGGAAGTTATTAATTTGATTTTATTAGTTTGATTTTAATTTGCTCTATTGAAAATTGTTGTTAATTTTTAAATGGCAGTTTTGGTTAACTCTGAATTTAAGCTGCTTATGTTAATTTTTCTTTTATCCTTAAGGTTGTTTGGTTAACCGTTGAATTTTGCTCTTAAACTCTGAATCTTGACTTGGTTTTTATACTGTTTGTTTAATTTCTGGTTGGGTTGACCCTTAAGGTCATTTTCACTTTAAATTTTTAAAGTTCTTTGTTTATTACACAAGTTGATGTATAAAGTTTAATAAGTTTTGTTTAACGTACCCCTCTTTCTATTAAAGTTTTGAATCCATATTTTCTGACTCTGGTGGTAAAGTTGTTTATGATGATGTAGAAACATTCTTAAGAAACATGAATTTAGCTGTGTAATTACTATATTTCAACCGTAGGAACATGAATTTAGCTGTGTAATTACTATATTTCAACCGTAGAAACATTCTTAAGAAACATGAATTTAGCTGTGTAATTTCTATATTTCAACCGTAGAAACATTCTTAAGAAACATGAATTTAGCTGTGTAATTACTATATTTCAACCGTAGAAACGTTCTTAAGAAACATGAATTTAGCTGTGTAATTACTATATTTCAACCGTAGAAACATTCTTAAGAAACATGAATTTAGCTGTGTAATTTCTATATTTCAACTGTAGAAACTTTCTCAAGAAACATGAATTTAGCTGTGTAATTTCTATATTTCAACTGTAGAAACTTTCTCAAGAAACATGAATTTAGCTGCGTAATTACTATATTCCCTGTAGAAACATTCTTCGGTGTTTAATTTAATTTAGTTAGTTAAAGGCTAGTTTTTGGAAATTCACTTTTCGTAAATTATTACGTTGTGATGAAAGAGCATATTTTATCGACTTGTTTTCAAAAATTTCTCTGGAGAAAAAAAAATACCTTCTATTTCTCCGAGCTTATCTCTGCCCGACAGTTGTCTGGGAATTCCTTAACCAAAATACTAAAATCTGCACCCTGCTTCTAAAGGGTTTTTTTGTATGCATTTGAGCTGCTCAGCGGTTTTGTCACGAGGGTAACTAGGCATCCACCCATGTAAGAGTGACACCCTGAGCGAGGCTAGCTTCAAAATTGTGTTTATTTCATTTCTAGCGAATAGTTGAATGATCCCATGTGCCGATTGTAATTCTTTCAGCTTAGCGTTGTCCGCCAACTGCTGGCCACCTCAAAAGACCCTTCCACCTTCTGCCATTGATACTCCTCATAGGGTTGCCTTGCAACTGGCGACTTTTGGAACTTCAAGCATCGCCAAGCCGGGGGCTGGCGAAAAGAAGAAAAAGAGCCTGCAGTGAGTTTTTCGAGGCGAATCGGCAAAGAGGCGATTGCTGCTTGTACCTGGTAATAAGATGGCTGAAAACAGCGAAGAGGAAACGAACAAGAGTCTGAAACGCATGAAGGACCGAATCTAAAGATTGGAAGGGCGAAAGGCCCAGTTTTTACTCCCCAGTATATACTAAGATGTATTCTTTTCTCTTTATAGATATCAGAATAATCAAGGATGTCACTACTTAGTTCTTTATTGTAACCAAATAAATGGAGCAGCTTTGTCACAAGTAACTTGATTCTTGCGGGCCCCCCCCTTCTTTGTATAAAGGTACGTTTTCTACCAGTTTCTCTGTAAAACACTGGTAAATCACATCTGTAATTACCACCACTTATGTATCTAAAATATTTTAGCAAATTTTGTTTACTTGCATTAAATGTTAAACTTAAATTTATCTGAACTTGCTTGTTTTACTCCTAATTTAGAACACTGGACCCCAATGAATTAAATTAAAACTTGAATGTGTTTCGTCAGTTTTCACAACGCATAATTATGAAATATTACACTTGTTGTATTATTGATATGGTATTGACAACTATACTCGTTTGATACACATTTATCTTACCGATATTTTGTTTTCAATGTATGTCACACAATTTCCCCCTTTGCAGTATATTAGTATACTTGAAAAAACATATTTAATATACTGTTGCGAAAAATTCGGCGGTTGCGCCTGTATGTAAGCTTTCCTGCATAGCACTAGGGTTGCCATAAAATAGTGTATGGTAGGGTTGCCAGATTGGCGACTTTATCGCCCATTTGGCGACCAAATTGGCGATATCCCATGGTCCAATCAGGAAGCTTCTAGAATAACTTCCTATCGAGATATTTCTCGAAACGTGTGGAACTTAAAGAAAAGCTATATAAACCCTTGCGCTTCTGAGAGCCAGTTAGTTACGAGATTGTGAAGTAGTGTGAGCGTTGTGATTATTGTGAGAATAGCTACTTACTGTGAGTGCTAAGCTACACGAGAGTTTTGTGAACGGAAAGCAATCGAGATAGTGCTTTGCCGTGAAGCTATGTTTACAGTATAGCTTGACAGTGTATTGGTGATTGTTCCACGGTGTTTATTATAAGTTTAGTGTTGCCGTGAAGCTACCTTTACAGTTACAGCCTGAAGCTGTGTTGCTGATTGTTTCAGCGTAGTTATTGTAGATTTTCGACGCTTGTAAAGGTAATTTTGGAACTGTGCTGTAAATAGTGATTCTTGTAAATAAATTGTGCTTTTTATTGTTCTGCATCGTGTTTTCATCGGATACTCTCAAATCCACGAACCCGTAAAACGCAACAATACTAAGCTTTTATATATAGCGTATCCAGTACTGATGTATATACTATGTCTCTACCGAAATATTGTCATGCTTGCTTATATGCGTTCAGTGTATATTTCATAGACTCAATGCAACATGCTTGACTTCAATCTTTTAATACGCATAATTGTTAGCTGTGTAATTGCTTAAAAATGTTATCAGTATTAGCATTAGTAGTGATTTTGCTCTATATAAAAAACATAGCTAAACTTTGACTCAAGAGTCGCAATGCTGCTGTTTGGTTAATTAAATGTCACATGTTTACAACAAATTCTCGATTATTTTATGTATATATAATTGTATTTTGAAACAGAGATCATGTAACATCAAGCTTCATTAATAATCAAAAATTTATTTTTTAAATTAGATTGTATTCGTTAATCTAATCAATATGAAATTGTTCACAACACACTAATTATCAGAGTAACAAACAAACTGGCAAACAATTTCGTTTCTGCAAGTAACTACCTTGTCACTTTTATATCTTGAAATGGTCATTGAGCCAGCACCAAAAGAAATCAACATTTTAAAAAAATGCATTCTATGTAGTTTATCTGAAGTTTATTTTATCCCAGGAGTCCTTCTATGTAGTTTCTCTTCTCAATATCCGCGAATCCAGTGTCTGCAAAGATTTGCTGTTTCTAGTAGGGTTTATTTTTTATTGAATTTCCAGATCGCTGGTTAACCACAGAAGAAAATTTTTTCGACAAGGAAAAACATCGTCCATTTAAGAGCTCTTAAAATTTGAAGAAAAGTTTGAAGTTTGGTGGACTAATGTTTAGACTTTATGGCAGGAAATTAAAAATAACATGTTACGTTTGATCTGTGCGGTGAATTATTAATACAATAATATCTAACCATCAAACAAACAGACACAGAATTAGAGCCCTTCGAGTTCCTTTTACCTCACCAGTGTTGTGTCGCAAATTCTGCGTTTTAAGCCATTTAACACCTGTCGCGAGTGTTTAAATTAAAATATACAAACATAAAATTACGAGCGAACCTAGACCTGATTTCAAGACAGTCTTCTTTCCCATAATGCTTATAAACTCAACAATTCTAATCTAACCTGGGCAAAGACTTCAAGCTGACCTTGACCGCTACAGAGACTGAAACACAAACTTTTCAAAATAGGATCTAACCCTCGGTGTAAGGTATTCACAACCACATCATCATTAGCATTCTTAACAGACTCTGTTAGAATCGGCAGGGCAGTGGACAGCAGGCCAAACTCTCACACTCTTATTCGAAAATCTCAAACTTTCATCGTAAATATACTTGCCACTCAAATCTAAATCAATTCAGGAATAAAAGAACCTCGTGACGAAAACAGGCATGAAAGTAAAGAAGTAAATTAAAATGACATTCTTTTAGCAAAACTTAAAACAAAAATGCCTCGCTTTCCACTTCCAGTAGAATAGCTTTGGATAAAAGTTCCCAATTATATCCCAATCATAAAATTATCAGCTTTGTCTTGTAAAACTGCATTTTTATTCCCCAATGAAACATAAAATGACAAATTATTAAAACATAAGAAATAGTAAATATTTATACCATCAAAACTTTATGGAAATTTTTGTTTTTATGATCAATATTTACTTACTTATAAATAAAAAGTAAAACTTCCTTATATCACAACACATACCTAATAGCGTAGCTGGAGGGAGCGGACAAGGTGGACATCTGTTGTCGGACTTAGCAACCAGGAGGCGCCAAGCTGGTAAGCTGGTATTCTCCAGCGCAAAAGCGCAAATGAATATGAAATTACTAACACAACTGGTACATCTTTGCAAGCATTTTTTCAGAAGGTGTTCATCCGCAAGTAAAAGAATTAATATAAAAGTTAGAAATTTGGAGCAAATTCTTTTATTGGCGTATATTTTGTTTCTAAACAACTTGATTTTTTCCATTAAAAAAAAGTTTGTATTATGCATTCTCAAATGATACTACCAAGTTCATTTTTCTAATTCTTTTTTAATAGCTAATTTATTCTGACTTTTATGTTACAGATTCTATGTGATAGTATATATACATTTTTACAAAATATTTCTTAACAAAGAAATGAATTTACGTATATGTTAGTAAATTTGCGGGTGCACACATATAAACACACATACACAGGTATATACATGTATATATAGAGAGAGGGAGACATACATATGTGGGTATCATTTATCATCAGTGGAATATCAATTTTTTAAATACTTAAAATGTGTAAATTAATAATAATTTACTTTATTTTATATCACTTTCATTTTTGAATATACTGCTTTACAATTTATCTAAAAAATTTTAATATTAAATAATTTTTATAATGTTGTTAATACTAGTACGCATTTTAAGCATTAAGTAAATTTAATACTTCAAATTATTTCTAATCTTATTCTAGATGAATTTACTATATATTAATACATTTAGATCAAATAAAAAATAAAAAATTACAAAATTATTCTTGTATGGCGTCCTCCAAATTCTTGAAACAACAGAATTAATTTATTCTCTTTCAGAAGGTAGTTGTGATAAACTATGAGAAAAATTTAGAACAGTCACGTCTGAAAATAGGCATTTCATAACACTTCATCGAAGTCAACAAATTGCAAATTTCGATGGGCAAGTTAAATATGTTTTCTTCTCTGCGTGGTAAAGACATTGTAAAAACTACCACTACCTCATTGCAACTTGTGAGGCCCTTTTGCTACGTCTTTACTACGCTTTGTATTACTTGGCTTGTGTGTGTTTGGGTTTAAATATAGAATCATAAAATTATCAGCAAACATGGACCTGGTTTTAACGCAAAGCTTACTTCCCCTAAATGGACATAAGGTCAACAATTTTAATCTGATTTGTTAATCTAATTTGGGCAGAGATTACAAGCTTATCTTTACTGCAGCAGAGATTGAAACACACACTTACCAAAACAGAATCTAAACTCTATCTATGGTATTCACTGGCAGACCAACATTACCGTCGTCAACAGACTGTGTTAGAATCAGCAAAGCAGAGGACATGAAAAAAAACTTCTTCACCCTTATTCGTAAACCTCGAAATTTTATAATATAGCTGCTTGTTACTCAAATCTACATAATTTCAGGAAGGAGCGAACTTCTTGGAGGAAAGAGGCATAAAGAAAAGGAGTAAATTAAAATAACATTACGTTAGGGAAACTTAAGCATAAATGCCCACTCGCCCCTTTCAGAAGAACTTTCAATAAATCTCTAACGATTTTTTAATTAAAATCTTGCAAAATCCATCCTTTCAGGTCAGCCTGGAAGAAGAAAACATCTTTTAATATATGAGAGCAGTAATACATATAACTGTCTACAAACCATTCATTTTCTACAACCACTTTAGTTTTACCCGCACTAATTAGGCAAAATCCTTCTACTCTTATCTATCTTATCTACGGCCGTTGATTTTTGTTCTGGAAACGACAACATTGCCGACTTTTCTACGTACAGCTACTAATACTGAATTCCGTGTATCATGTTAGTAGTACTGCTCGCATCTTCTGGACATCGCTTAGCACTACAAAACTACTCTAATGTCTAGGCAGAAAGAGAGGCAGTATGGGAAGAAGTAAATTTCAATAACATTTCGTTAGTAAAATGTAATAATAAATGCTACAAATTAATTTAACAAAACTGCTAAAAGTGATGAAACGTCTATTGCTTTACTTGCAAGTAAAAAATATGTAGCATTTTAAGTAACTGTCTATTTAATGTTCCGTTTCTTAATACAATGAAAGGAAACTAGAAGTAGATGTTAAACTTGAAAGTTGAATTTAGGACTTCCATTATGAAAGTGACAAATGCAATTCGTAATTTCATAGTTGACTACAAAGCACTGGTTTCGACATTTGCATTTGATATTTTTTAATTTAGTTGTTTTATAATGAGTTAATGTACAGTTTAAAATAAAAATTTAAAATACACTAAACAGAGTGAAACGAAAGCAAATAAAAATTTAGTAATTTCCTTGGACTTATATTTTTCTTAATAATTCCTTATTTATATAAGTTAACACCGACAGTATTTTGGCTGAGCATTCATCATGGTTCTAAGGTTTGATGACGACAAAGAACATCAAACAAACTTTAACAGTTTATCAGACAAAATAAATAAAGTTAAATAAAAATATCTGAAAGTTTTCAGATTTTATGTTACTCCCAAAAGGGCTTTTTTTTAACGTTTTGTGTGTTACCTTTACTTCCTAAATATCATGTTCATCGCATTTAAACCATAAAATTCAATTCAACAGCAATATCACTAATAATTTAAAAACAGCATATCTTTAGAATTTCCGATACACAGTCTCGCGCGCTGGAGATAAAAATGTTTTTTTTTCGTACAGTATTGCCATTTCTCTCTCTGAAATCGTTGAGTTTGTTAATCAAACATTCGTTAAAGTTTTACAAAATATGAAATGAAACAAATTTCAAATTAGGGCTTCCAGATGCCCATATTCGGGTGGAGGATTATGTTATTCAAAATTTGATGGCTCAAGTACCGTTGCTTTATCACAATGCGAGAAACATACATACATGGATGCATATTCTTCATTATTTAATTTCCTTAAATATAATACAGGACGATAATATTCGGTGGCAATAATTTGAAAAGTGATACAGCCTTTTAAAGCTTTCAACGCAAAATGGCAAAACGAAATTAATAGTTTTCTGGGCTAACGCCCTTTGGGCTAAAAAACACACAAAGACAGACAAATAAAACGCAAACACAGACAAAGAAAACAAAAGATAGACAAAGAACGTTAAATAAAATCATTTAATAACTGAAAATCCTCATTATCAGATTAAAACGTAAAAGTAAACTATCAAACAATAGGTCACTCAAGTTCCCACTAAATTGCGAATTTGTCAGCTTTGAATTTTCTTGCTCAATAATACAAATTAATACTGAATTTCAAAAAATTAAATCGTTATATAATATAAACTTTGCTTTCTAAAATATTGATCCTAGATATGTACTTCAAACTAAAAAGGTTTTTTAAGAAATTACACAGTTTAATGAAAAGGATTTCAGGTTTACAGATAAGAGGGTTTTATTAATGTGAAATCTAACTTATGAATTCCACAGAGCAAAATTCTCTTAATTTCTTTAGAAAATAATCATGATGTACAAGCATACCTACATATATACGTCTGCAAAATTCGAGGAGACATTAGGGATGATATTACTGATTTATTTCTCTTTTCAGTGCAGGTATTTCCAAATTTTGAACTATAAAGAGATTATTATTCAAAATTGTCCGAAACGAGAACCATTGGTGAGATAATTTTGCATACCTACTTGAAAAGCAATGAAATTTTGTTTGTGAAAGAGAAAAATCAGTAATTCGAAAAATTTGTCGATATCTGTCGCACTGCAATGCATACCTGTATTACAAAAGATGAACATTACTTAAATGTGACGTATTTGCATCGCTTATATTTGCGATGTTAGAGAAGCCATAAATCGTTCTTCCCATTGCTTGTAAAAATTCGAGTTTGTTCTGCAGCAGTTCCTATAAAATTGCTCATGTTGTTTTTTATCCTTCTTATCTTGAACTCTCCTATAGATCAGGTCTACATACAAATTAATCAAGACTAAGAAGAAGAAAGTGCCTGTTGTCTGCCAAGGCCTTGGACATCTTATAGGTGACAGTATAAATTTTTCCCAGCTCCTTTCAAATTTCTGTCTAGAATACCCTAGTGAACAGAATCCAAGGGTCTAATACACCCTCTGCGCTGACAACTAACTTCTCTGCTTTTTTCCTGTATTCGGTTAAAACTCGTAACAAAAGTTTTCAAATAATTAAAATAACATTTTTACAAAGCGTCTCGTCAAGTCCTTAAGCATTGAAATAACTGTCGAACGCAAAACGCTGTATTTGTGGATATTTTCTTACCTATAATAAAGCGACTGATTATGCGACTGACTAATACGAGACCGACTGTAGCACCTTTATAAGCGAATATGGGAAAAGAACGATGTTACAGACAGTTATTAGAGCTAGCGAAAAACATTTAATAGCAAACTACCATGATTTAGAATAAAATAATTTCCTATGTACGGCTGATCCTAGCATTTAAAAAAAATTCTCTAAAAATTGAAGCTTTTTTTTGCTCACTATTATCGACCATCTCAAGTTTAACGCCGTGGCCTCTTCAGTGATGAGTCGACATTCAGTCATTTTTGGTACTTAATTGACCATTTTTGTATCTAGTCATTTTTTGGTTTGATTCGCATATAAAAACAATTACCTCTTGTTTATTATGTTAGTTTACTATTGGCTGTCTCATAGTGTTGAGCAACTATGTACAAAATCTCATAGCTAATTATTTTTCAACATATGATATGTTTTGTGTTTCTGATCTTAATCCTGCACAGCAATCCTACACCACAGGTATTTTTCAATCTTTCAAAATGTCTAAGCACACTAAGAATATTGCAGCATCAAGGAATTCAAAATTGTTTCTGGTTACTGACTGTTTACTTAAAGAAGAAAAGTTATTCAATTACTGAACATTCTTTAAAAGAGTTTTGATTGCGACAGCATTGAACTTTATTAGAAATTTTGCTTTTAATTGAATTATGTTGGTTTTCTATTGGAATTAAATAAGAGAAATTTATTTTGATTCATCAGTTCTATTTAACATTATGCTGAAATAGAACACTAACAGAGTTTCCGAGCAAAATTATTTCTCGTTTTGAAACAGATTAGCCAAGCACAAATTTTCTTACTAGAAATGCGCTCTAAATGTGTTACATGTAATCCAATTTGATTAAACACGGGATGAATCTATTATTTTTTACTTAGCCTTAATAATAGATTATTTTATATTCTGTACTTAAGATGGCATATTTTTACTTGATGTAACAACTGAGTTTGAGATCAGGACAGACTTTAAGAAAATAAACGATAATCTGCATAGATTATATTTTTAACAGAAACACTTTCCTGTAATTCAACTTACGTGAAAATTGCGTAACACAAAGAGTGAAAACGATGCTGACTAATTTATGAAAACGAATCTTTCTAACATAACAGAATTCAGCAACAAGAACATGAATATACTATCCATATTTTCTTAAACCAAGTGTGATTAATAAAGTTAATCGAGAATATTTTTGTACTTCAAGAGCATCTGTTCAAGTGCGAGAAATGACGTGGTAAAATGAATTCCAATGAAACAACATGTTCTTTATCTGATCGCTTGAAATTTGACTCTTCTTTTGATAAAATAGAAACAGTTGTACAGTCTACGTGTTCTTTTAGGGAGCATACAATATTGACCCTACGTTGAAGACGAAGTGGCGAATTCTCGCTATGTCTTTAAGAATAATTTTTGCAGAAGAAAGGTTTAAACAACCTTTTTATTTAAACCAAATTAAAACAGATGCAAGCACTTCGTGCTCCCAAATTACCAGCACGTGTGGCTACGTAAATAAACAGAAAATAAGAATCTAACAAATGGCTAGTAAATTAAGATATCTAAAGCTGCACACAGCAAAGCCGATCCTAGAAATATCAGTATAAATCTGAAAGGTGTCTAACACCGGCTAGAGAGCTAATTTTCAAACGCGCACCATAAACTCGGAACTAAATCCGCTACTACTACTACTCTTCTCGAACTCTTGAAAGGCAGCTTAAATACTGCTTCTAAAACACGTTTAAAATTTGCATCTACATCGTAACAAATTTACATTCCGGCAGGGAACTGAAATCAGGAGGGAAAGGAAAGGAAAACTAAAACTAACTGGTTAGAATAAAATAATGACTCACACTGTCTGTATTTTTATTTTTACCTGGTAAATATCTCGTAGACTTCTACGTAGTCGACTGCTAGTTAATTGAATACCTTTTCTCAAAGGTTTGTTCATTCGCTAGCTGGAAGAATAACACATGTAAAGCTAAATTTTAAGAAATTCTATCTACATTATGTTATCATATGAAATTGCACTAAATGTGCTCACGAAATGTTAAATAAAATATATTTAAAATTAGTATATACCATAATCTTCACACATGTTTAAAGAAAAGGAGATATCACAATATGTGCACACTGTTAAGTATTTCCATGGTGAAGTTTTTTTCTCAGACGCAACTGTAATTAAAAAAACTCTCTGAGCTCTCTAAAAACTGAATTTTTTTAATAAGTCTTTCACAACGTGAACTCAATACTGAAATTGAAAGACTTTCAATGAATGGTTCACTGGCATGCGATTTTATTTGATTCATTTTTTTTCCTTTCTCAGTTCAGGGGCTTTGATACAAGAAGAGAAAGCAATTTAGAATCTAAGCTTCACTTTTGCTAACTACCCAAGCGTATCACAGTTTTTAGAAGAATAGTTTTTATTCCTAGTATCATTAGTGCGTTAAATTAAGGTTTGCAAAAAAAAAAAGAATTGCTGCTGTGAAATAACAGATTCAAACCAGATGCCTCACAAACTGATCCAGAGTAATTTAATTCTGTACGCAAAAAAATATTTCTTAACGCATGAAAAATGATTTCGTTAATCTCTTTTAAATTTATTTCTAATTTAATGATGTTTACCTCTTGAAACTCTAAGTACTTTAAAACCTTCAGCATAAAAATATGCATAAAACTAATTCTACATTAAAAACTGTTTTTTTTTTCAATAAAGTTTTTCCAGTAGATTTAAATGCAGTGTACCAGAAAAAGTAAATGTAATTCTGAGTTAAGACTGAATTGAGCAAATAATAATTTTTAAATGTATGCTTTAGTATTTAAAATAATTTTTTATGTTCACGTCCATTGTGAAAGTTGTTTCCATATCATATTCGAATAGGTTTTAAGTGAGATTTATTGAAATTGAAACATTTCTGTAGCTAGCTTTTATTTCGATAAAACATATGCCAAGAAGGACGCAAAATTAAAGTTATGCGAGACATTTTTATATGATGAACAGTCTTATATATTTAAACCTTAAAAATGCAGAAAATGGATATTAAAATAAAATATCATGGATAAGGCAAGTTGTTAACTTAATAATAAATTTCTTTACAAAATAGAAAAAGAATGTGCTGCTTTTATAATATTTGCTTATAAATCAACTTGATTCCCATTGCTTATAACTTTCCATTTCTTCATAAACTTGATTACCATTGCTTATAACTTTCCATTTTTTCGTAAACTTGATTCCCATTGCTCAGACTGCTTAAGCATTAATTATCTGAAAGCAAAAATTTCGGAAACAGTCACATATTCTTATTCCTTTTATCTGAACTTCTAATATTTCCTAGCTGCTTCTGCTACAAATTTCTTTCCCTTTTCATGAAATGTGAATTCATGAAATGTGAATATTCATTTTTATTTTTTCTTATAGATTTTATGCTTCTACTCATTTCATAAGACGCAAGCATTTTAAAATTCTACAAACATGATTTTACATACTTTACCGAAGCTCAGGATTTGGAGAAGAGACAGCTTTCCGCTTGAATTCCTATAGATTGTTATTGAACACGAAGGCATTTTAAATGCTTTTAAGTCTTGAGCCATCAAAGTTCTCATGTCAGAATCCTTAATCTCATTTTTCATGATCAGTTTTAGATAAAAGAAAAAATTATTGGATCATTTGGAAAAAGTATATTTTATTGTCTCGCCTTCGACTTTGAAAGGAAAAGAAGATTACGTTTATTATAATCAAAAACGAGACTGTCAAATAAATTCTGAAATTTGAATTCCTTTTTCATATGCCTTTTCTTGCATTTTTTATTAGATTATGAAATCTCTTTGTTAAAAACAATACCAAAAGCCGTTCCTCAATGTTTACATTTTATGTTGAACATTCTTACAGATCTAGTTCTATAAACTAAATAGCTGTGAAAATGTTATTCACTGAAACAAATCACCAAATTATATGTGACATCAAACCGCTTGACAGTTGTTTAAATTATAAACTATTAACAACAAGCAGTTGTGTTGGTGTTCTGTGCATATAACTTCGAAAAGAATTTCTTTTATGTCTGTATCATTTGTTTTATTAAATTATTAGTGTAATAAGCTGATAAATAGTTCTGCTTAGTGTAATGGAATGTTCACAAACTTAAATCCATCTTACAAAATCGAAACATTGTTGTTGTTTACGTTAAAAAATAGTGGAAAGAAGGAATCTTTTTAACAGAACTATAATAATTAAAATAGAACAGAATTATTAATTAACTATAATTATTTAACTATTATAATTTGCTAACAAGGCAGAAAACATAAACATAACTATAATAATTAAAACAGAACAGAACATTTTAACAGAATTATTAATTAACTATAATTATTTAACTCATAAATTTTAACAAGGCAGAAAACTTCCAGTAACAACGGCGAGCTTTGTTTATTGGAACAGAAATTCTGCACAGCATTAGTTACCTCATATTTAAAAACATTATTTAATACGAATTAATTGTCAAGCTGCTTTGAAAATATTTCTGAAGAATTAGCAAATAATTGTGAAGCCCAGTATACAGAGCGCGCCTTTTAAGATATTATGTCTACTGATGTCTTGCTTTTAAATTAGAGATTTGCAGAGATTTTACCTTATGGCTTCTACTAGTAATAACATGAAATAAGACAAATATTATCGGTATAATAATTAAACTATAAAGCAAAATACTTGTAAATTAGATAAGTTTGTATATTCCTAAATTTCATTGAAATTTATATATCAATTCCTCATCTGAAAGAAAATGGTTTTCTGAGACACAAGTAACGGGTTAAAAAATAATAAAAAAAGAACTCTAAACTAAAAATGGTGGAAAAACTTTGTATTAAAACTCAGCTTGCCTAATAACAGATTGCAACACTGTTACATTTCTAATGAAATTTTTAAATAAATTATACAATAGGAACAGAAATAATATGAAGATGCGTATATTTCTAATAGTTTTACATAGTTTTCTCACAAAGTTAAAATGTCCAAACTTGATTTTTAAATAATCAAGCATGATAATAGTTGAAGATATTCACAAAACATTTCTGATTTCTGTTTTGCTCTATTGATTAACTGTAGAAAGTTTATTCAACTCCTATAAATACATAAGCTTAAATTACTGATATATATAAGTACAACTTCATATACTCAGAAGAAATATATTGGAAAGTTTTCAGTTAAGTGATTTTTAAATGTCCTTGTTTTCTTATTTAAAAATCTGACGGGGATATTTTACTAGGAAATTAAGGTTTTCATGGAGTACTACTTTCTGAAGGTACAAAGTCATTTACTTCACACAACGAGAAGTCTCGATACCACCTAAATCTAATATTTAATTTTAAAGCCTATTTTATGAGACTTGAACCTTATCTTTGGACTTGCAAGAAAGAGACGGGTTTTAAATCTATTCTTACTTTGAAATATAATAAGAAAATTATGGTATTCAACTCTTTAATAGAGGTTTAGCAGTTTGCCATACGGGTTTCCTATAAGGGTAAAAAAAGTTGAATTGCTATTTTATTAATAAATCAAAATGATATTTAACAAGTATTGAGCGCATTTCATGGATCTGAAAATGAATTGAAGAATTAAGCCGATATTTAGCATAAAAAATGCTCTAAAAGTGTATAGTATACCATTGATGTAGCTATTAAATCGAAACACTAAATGAAGCACATATTTAACAGTTTTCTAGAACTAACTACGCATTGAATCAATTTTCAATATAACAGAATATTTGGCTCAGTACCAATAACAAGATGAATAGGAAAAAACGCAACTTCACAGAACATTTCCATAAATATCGTGAATGAAATAACTCAATTTGGAAAGCAAAAGCCAGTTTTGCGCCTTTAATAACTGGTAGCAATTAGGAAGAATGTGAGAACTGCTGCGCTAAGGAAAGAAGAAAGAAAGATTTTATATGCAACTAAGTCTCCTTTTCAATATCTAATCAGTGATAAGTCTTCACGCTTTTTAGGGGATCGAGAGGTTATTCCTAATAAAATGATAATATATTCTAAAAGCTAAGCCAGTGTTTCGGGAAATATTAATATGCCCAATTCGGGCTTTTAATTTTACTTTCAAGCCTGATATTCTTTAAATTTTCAGTTGACATTAAGCGCTATCACGAGTAAACAAAGATGGCTCAAATATGTCTTACAAATATGCTTCTTGGTTGTTCGAACAACAAAAAACAATTTTAATGAAATAAATTGATGGATGTGTCGACATATTTGGGGTATTGATTCTCTGGAACTCTGAAATGCTCAAAATATTACTGTGTACTTATTTGATATTTTCAGTTAGAGAAGCGTATAATGTGAAAAGGATAATTTTGCTATGTTCAATGAATAAACATTCATATCACTAAACTATTTCGGGATAACCTTAAAGCATCTTTATTCCGATTAGCGACAAAAAGGTCAAATTCCCTTGATTATAATTTGCTACGTATGTAAGATCTTTTGTCACGCATTTGCTGTTACTGCTTCCGTTATCATGTTAAGCAGACTAAATTTAATCGACAATTAATTGCGTTGAGCAGCATCAAGGAATCGCACTGAGTACGGTTTTCACTTTATCAGATGTTTGTCTCTGAGTAGTCCATGTGTCTTTAGAAAACATGGATAAAATATAGCTTCTTGGTGTTTTAATGTTTTCCCCCTTTTCTTTTTCCCTCTCTTGAAGAGTTTAACTGAATAATCGTTACAAATAAAACCGCAACTTTGTCATTACACGAACTTGAGATCTTAAGAACACCGAATCAATGAAATGACTTACGCATTATAAAAGAACAAATAAGGAGTGCCCCATTTTTTTATTTTATTGCCTAGAAACTTTAACTAAATTATTACTTTTACAGATAAATTTAAATTTAATTAAATTTAACCTCAGTATGATTTTATACGAAAAATATTTATAAAATGTTAATTAAAAGCTCATTAAAATATAACTCTCTATTAATTCCATTATTAGTGAGCTCAAATATTTTACTAATTAATTTTCGCTCTGCCTTCTTCATCATTCCAGTCTGCCTGGTTTAAATCTTGCCTTTCAGTTTAACGGTTATCAGAAAAGTTAGTATTCGAATAGTTTATGGCGTATTTTAGCGTTCTGTCTACCGTATCGTTGTTCCCAGTTTCGAATCCGAAGAAGCTAGGATGCTTGTAAAGCCTCTCCTCTCGTGGTATCTTTGCGCCGAAAGGCCACTTAAAATACGTAGCAAGTCGTAAGTCCTCTCGAGTAGTTTTGCGGTAGAGGAAGAAAGATGAAAGGCCTCTGGACCCATACTCCAGGGGATTATCCCTTAAATTTGAGACTTAACTGGGCAAAGTCATACTGTCTCCTATAAGGTGCCCAAAGCCCACGCCAAAGACGGACAAAATCCTATGTTCTTATGGTAAAAGTCTTAGTCTTGATTTGATGTTACTGTCAGAGAAATGATCTAAGACGTAATAACAAATTCTGATAAATTTTAACCTTGGTTTTATTAAATTTACATAACCACTATGCCAATTTATTCCCTGATTATAAATGTGCAAGTTTTGTGCATATAAAAACATGTTAACTACAGCTCTAGTCTCACGAACAATACAGCTTGTCACATGCTGTCTTCATGCATTCAAGATAGTACAATTCAAAAGATTAGTTTATTTTGTTTTAACTTTACACAGAAACGTACAATAATTACTGTTATTTGATTTGCATTCACCCCAAAATATTTACTCATTACAGTCTTTTGGACTAAAGTAACATAATTGTGCTTAACATACAAACATTAAATTCTTAAAATTAGATATATGCATTAACAAAAAAGCTTTTTCACTGCATTTAATTTAGATATCCTCACTTGACGTAAAAACAAAAGTAATCTAACAACTTCGTACACATACATAAACAAACTGATACTTGAAGAAATAAATTAAATTTTCACTTAACTTTTATTTTTGCTGTGGAAGTCAAACCGAAGCTTCACCAGGAATTCACTCCAAGTCGGTTAGGTGACGGTCTTGTGTATCCTTATTTGCCTCTATAGCTCGTAATTGTCTTGGCTGTATGGTGGCTTCTTTCGCTTCTAGACGTAATTCTTTATTCTCGTCGACTTCTTTACCCTTCGAAGTGTAGCTGGTCGCTTCGTTGGAAGTTTCCCCTCCGGTACGCGGTCTGCATCCTCTTGTGTACCGTTTATACGAGCTTTTTACTCTTTTGACTCGCATCGGCTTCTCTTCTGGCGGCCGTTTGCAGCCTCGATTTCGCGTTGACTGACCATTCGTTTCCTCATCAAAGCAACTTCCCTGTTGATCTTCACCGGAATTTTACCCTTTTGCCATCCTTCGCTCTGCTTTCGTTTATTGCTCGTGTAGTCGTGAAATCTCGGGATTCTAGAATTTTTCATTGAACATTTCACATATTTCTTGTCCTTTCTTCTTGAGCCCTATCATATATAGCTCTTGCTTTTTGATGCAACCACTAATCTAAGGTCTTTTCTATTCTTTTTCTTTCCCGGAATCCTTTATTTTACTCTGAGTGTTTAGTAACAGAGACGCTGCTGGTGAATCAACCGAACGTTCTGATGGCCTTGCTCTGTTCAATATGGGTGACTCCTGTAATACTAATCTTAGAAGACGCAAACCAGTCAGCTCATAATATTTTTTTACCTGACCCATATCGCTGTCACCATTTTTTTAAACAAAAACTGTTTCCCTGATTCTCTCGATTAAAAAGGGGGTTTCAAATTTATTGCAGATGCTTTACTTTTAAAACTTTACCGTTTAAAATCGACTTCATCCTCTTTTTATAGTAGCACAATTTTTGTTCTGCACAGGCCATATCCGAATTACAATTTGCCTCATCTACGAATTTCTGAATGTCTTCCAACTTAAATTCCTCCGATTTCTTTAAAAAAAAGAATTTATCGAGAGGCGTAATCAATTTTCTACCAAGAAATAATTCAGCCGTTGTCTTGCCTGTACTACAGTGTTTAGCATATCTAACGCATAAGCTAATGCATTAACATAGCTAACCAAGAAATAGAGGCTGTTTCATGCCATAGCTATGAATTACTTTAACTATATTTCTAGTCCTCCGTTCTGCGCTATTCGATTGTCGTCGACAAGGAACCATTTTAAAATTGAAAATTGATTACCAAGTGCAGGACATAAGATTATGTCCATGGCCCTTTGAAATGTTTTCTACGCACCACATAGACCAAACGGCTTTCTAATGAATTATAAACTCTTGAGTTTTTTTTTATAAATATCATTTTTCGCCCGTCTTTCGGTTTCACACATATCTGGAAACATCCAGATGAGAGATCTAGTGTAGATATTTATTTTGTAGGTTTAACCGTCATTGGTAAGGTGCAAACCAGATATTTTGTTATACTGTTTAGTTTTCAGTAATCGATAGCGAATTGCCAGAACTTAAAACTGAGGAAGATTACTCTTTTTCTTTTGCGTAATACTACAGGGCTAGCGTAGGAACTACTTGTGGGGATTATAATTTTTTTCCTCGTGTTCGCAATATGTTTCTCTGATCTTTTTATCCCAGCTGTAGGTTTTTGCTCTACACGAAAGATTATTTCCCATTTCAATGAAATGTCTCACTACGTGTGTTAATCCTAAGGAATCGTCAAATAAATCAGAAAAAAATCTAACCAACTTTATTTCTTATTCCGGCTGCCGTTCTTTGAAGTCCTAGACTGGCAGCTCTACATCTTCCTCCGTCAGCTTTTTCATATCCAAATGCATCCTCTTGAACGTTAATTTTCCTGAAAGTTAAAACCACTTTCTTGTATTCAGTTTTAACTTGCACATTTAAAGTAGTTCCCCCTAAGCATTCATAATGCTTTCCCTGCACTGCTATCACCTTAGTTCCCATCACATAAAAAAAATCTATATTTTCTAAAATTTCTCTTAAAACATTTTTTTTTTTGCCAAAAATCTCTTTGCGTCCATGTTCGGTAAAGTATCTGAAGGAATGTTGTTCAAACCAATTCGAATATATAGGAGTGACATATTTTTAATTAGTACCCTATTAAGTTGGACTAGAGAGGCTTCTTCTTTCATTTGGCATCACTAATCTCTCTAATCCACAGCACCCCTACAAAGTTTAAGGTTTCTGCTTACACCCACTTTTCTTTCTCAAGATCTATCTTGGCGATCGTCATTAGCGAACTAAAAATTTTGCTGACTACTAAACCTTCTCCAGTTGTCACATTTACCACTTCTTTCGGTTACGGGCTTCCGAGAATTTTGTCTAACTCTTTCCTCGCATTCCCGACTACGCGTATTTACTGACACATGCCTTATGTAAAATTCCATCGCTTGCTCTAGAACTGCTGTAGGGTATCATGGTTTCTGAGCTCTGAAAAATCTTGGATATGCGGCAACAACCTAGGTAATATAACTCAATTTCTTCTGCATCAGGTTTTTCCCGTGTAAAACATTTACTAAATGCACTTTTCTTGGAATAAAATCAAGTACATTTCCCGCTTTTCTTTTGATTTTGAAAGAATATATTAATGCTAAAAATAGCTAATTAGTTTAGTCTGTAATATTCCGCAAAATCTGCGATATTTTAAATTTGAATTTAATTATATTTTGTACAACCGGTATTTCAATGAAGTTTTTGCAGATGTATATTTTAGCCCCTTTTTTAACATTTCAGTTATGAGGTCAATTTAAGTATTTGGTAGCGAATAAAATGCTCGAAAGACAACATATGGTTGATTAGGTAATTAGCAGTAACTAAGAAAGAAAACTACGTCTTGCGATTGTAGCAAAAAACATATTACATTGTTTTCATTTCATTATTAACACCCGAAGGATTCTTTCAGGTTATATTTTTTCACTTCACTCAGATCACGTCTTTTCCTCTCCGAATTAAAAAGGAAACTGTAGCTAAATTATGCAGTATAAGAACTTCTATTTGCTCCCTAAATTATAACAGTGCATTTCTTTATCAAGTTAAGCAAGTAATTTATAAAAATCTTGTGATTTTTAGTAGTATTTTGCAACGAATTTTATTAATATTTATATCATTATTATACTTAACAGAAGTAATTTCGCAAGAATATTATTAAGCAGCCTGGTGACATAATTTCTGTTTAATTTCTTACCTCTGCACATTTGGTAGTGAATTAGGGAAGCTGACCGCTGATAACGAGTAGTTCAACCGGGTTCGACTCCTGGTTAATTCGTAGAGAGCGTCACACTTTTCAATGATCTCCTTCGTGTGTTTCTTTTAAAACGCTTGTGTGTTTCTTTTCTTCATCACTTTCTTTTAAAAAGGCGTCTACGAAAGTGTGCCTTTCCTTAAGTATATAATCCTAATATGTTTTTGTTAAATGTTTAATCAAAGACAGCCTTCCGTATCAATAATAAAATTTGATGGTAGTTATAAAAAACCATTGTTGCAGCATAAACGTGTAAGGCTTTTGTCTATCCTTCACGCATGTCTTCAAGGTGTAGCTAGAAAGCACATCCGGCTAGCAATCCTAAGGTAAGGAGTTCGAGTCCAGGCGAGGGCTTGCCATTTTACGTCTTCAGCTGCCAAATTAATTGCTTAATGGTCTCTACAAGGATATCAATCATATGCATATCGCTTTGTTTAAACACATTTTTGTACTTTTTACTAATATTTTGCAGGTTCTCAAATTTTACCACTGTATGTTCAAAACCGATGCAAAAATCGTTTTTGATAATTAAAATGAGTTTTAAGTTAACACCGTCATCACGGTAACTGGCAGCAGGAAAATGTTTCTGTTTTCACATCGAGATCTGAAATAATTATTATATTTAAACTTTCATAGTTTAGTGGCATTTTCAGATTCAGTCATAGTACTGAATATTACAAAAACCATTTTACAATTGATTTTTCAATTCCTGTAGGAATCTCTGGATCGCTGAATGCATATTTTCTCCTCAGTTCCGGGACGCTCAAGATGATTTCTACAGATACATAGCGCCTCTCGGAAGGTATTTGAAAGTTTGGAGGGGGAACTTACGTATTAATGCAATCAACTTAGTAGGAGTCACGGAATTGTCAGAATGTACCAAATTCTGGCAACCAGGCTCATAACCATTCTTTCAGCAACCATGCCCATAAAATTCTTCAATCAAGCAACGCAGCCATTTTCATATGCATTCTTTTTTGCTGTATTCCAAGTTGCAATTGTTGCTAAAAAAAATCTTAGTATTTTTTTGCCTTAAACTTAGTTTTAAAATGCCAGCTTGGGGAATGTGCTAGCAATGGAAGAAACTACTTTAAAATTTCTGCAAGAATACAGAAATTTGCTGAACATTTTCTAAAGGGAGCAACGAAAAAATGCATTTCCTAATTGCCCAGGATTAAATGAAGCGGAGTCTCCGTAATTTTTTACTGTTTTTAAGCGAAAACAGATCGCTGTGTACTTCGGGAGAAGAACAGCGTAAAAAAAATACAGAGAAATATGAAGAAGGAAATAAGTGTTTTATTTTTTAATGTATCACATAATCCTCATTTAACTATTCCAATTTGTATTTTAGATAATTCAAATGTGTTTTCCTTTCATATGTTGTTAATGTTTACCGACTTACTATAAACATCGATTGTTTACGAATCTTTCTAAAACAAAAGCTCGAAAGCCACTAACTTGTACCCGGTAAGTAACTTTTAGATTTTCATCTGTAAAAAATCACTAAATTTCGCCAAGGTGGTTGCTTTAATACTTAACTACCTTTTGGGGATTTCCGTAGGACATTTCAATGTGCAATTCGACTTAAACGATCGCAGTTTCCTAAGCGGAAATTATTCCAGAATATGGCTGTCTAGAAGGCTATCTGAGCGGGAACTATCACAGTATCTGGCTGGAGTTACAGCCCACACAAAATACTATGCGAGCAAAATCCGAGACAATTGGGGAGGGGGAAGGGAGAGAAAGTGGTTTGGGCTTTAAATAAATCTTTACACAGAGACTTAGATGTAACATGATGTTTATTTTAATTTACACTACATTAGCAAATAATTTCACAAGCCGATATTGAATTCAATAACAATAGTATTTTATAATGAAACTGCAACTGATTACTATAAAATAATTACATTAAACGCTTATTACATAAATTGTTTCAGTTTAATATCTCAAGTATAAAAGTAAGAGAACTCTAAAAGATTATTAAATGTCTACTAAAATCTGTCATAAAAAGGAAAACGTTTACCGTTTCGCTCTAGCATCCTTGACTGCCTAAGAATGTTTTTGCCTTTGTTTGAACAGTGGCATGATAATAGATCACGGATCACTATGAAATTTGAAGAAAATGAATTAGATAACTTCTTTGGGGAGAGCTACAACTACGGTCCAAAATCCTTCCACTAAAATAAATTATACTTAGCAACAAAAATTTTAAACTGATGGCGATGCCTGGATTTTCTCAAGCTATTGATTTAAAGAGATAATGTAAAATATCTGCTTAAATGTAGCTGGTTTTATTTTAACAAGATTAAAAAGCATGTAATCCTTTTTGTGAAATTCTCCAAATATCCTAGTTAATCAACTTTTCATCACTGCAAATTGTTATAATGATTTAAACAATAAGTCACTGCGTGCACATAAATGCAGTTTAACGGGTTTGGTTAAAAACGATATCGCACTTTTCAAAACGCGATAAAACAAATTGATAAAGGAAATTTTAAAATACAGTGAGATAGTAACGTACTACATTTATATGGTCATTCAAAACATTATTATGCCCGTGTTTAGAACAGCTTTGGATTATATTTAAAATACTGGCTCAATTAAATACGTATTTTTTAATTTCCGTCTGTTATGCTGTCCTGCTACTATACAATTTATGACAACGCAGTTGTAGTTATTCTAAATTGAAGCTTACCAATATATATTTTCTATTAATATATAATATTATATATTTATCAAAGGTATTTTCATGTTTTCGTTTTGTTTTCACAAGTTTTCGTTTCGTTCTGTTTAGGGGACCCAATCGCCAAATCCTTGGTGGTAAGGAGTCATCATCCACCACCGTGTTTTCAGTTCGGGTGCCACTGTAGAGACACTAGGTATTTTTTGAAAGCAGGAGACATGAAAAATGAGCAGTGCTCTCGTCGGGACTTGAACCTCGGACCTCTCGAATACACGCCGAGTGAGCTGGCCATTACACCACGAAGGCATGCTAAGAAGGCGGAAGAAATACCTTATATACTCCTCTTTTTTTTAAAGGCAACTGGGTATTAGGAGACCCAATCGCCAAATCCTATTAGTGAAGCATCATCATTCGCTACCTTATTTAGTTCGGGCGCCACCGTAGAGTCATTAGGTTATTTTGATACGGAAGAAGTGAAAAATGAGCAGTGTCCTCCCCGGAATTCGAACCTTGGACCTTTTGAATACGCGCCGAGTGTGTTGACCATTACACTACGAAGGCATGCTACGAAGGCTGGAGAAATACGTTATAAAGCTGTGCTACACGAATAACTGCTATGCTGGGGAATTTCTTCGGATCCATAATTTAAGCAACGATCTATGTTCAAAGTTAGCTGTGTGCTGTTTAATCGCAAATTAAATTTAAAGACGCGTGTTTAATATGTGATTGACGGCTATGTAGCAGCACCCACGAGATGTTACAGTCATCGTAAAGGGTCATTAAGACATCTTACGGGATGCAAATCAAATGTCTGACGTGCTTCAAACGATAATGATGTATCCATAAGACCACCATCTTCAAACTTCTATGATTCATATTATGTTTCCATATAGTTTTCATCAAGTGCAAATGTTACAACACGGAAAAAGCAGAAGACCTTTACTCAGGACTTTCTGAGATGTTACATGGGGGAAAGAAAAATATCCATTGTTGTCAAAGAGACGCAGTTCTGTTCAAGCTGGATGAATAAAAAAGAGAATCTCCATAACGGTCAGCCAGTTAAACATAAATTTGCTTATTGCTCTGATTTGCTGCTGATGACGAAGTGGTTGTATGGATTGGAGTGAAGGTTTATTTTCTTCTTGTAACCATAGTATTTCTAATTTTCGTCACTTACTGGATTATACGCTATGCAGTACCACAACCACAAGCTATGCATCAGTGTTGTAGAAGAATTTAATTCCTGAACTGGAGTCACGATATAGGGTATTTTCTTCCGTTTTAGTGAGTGCCTTCGCGATTTCATCGGAAGCACGTTCGACTAACAGGTGAATGGTCCAGAGTTCGAGAGAAGACTTCGAAGAGCATTACCCGATTTTCAAGATTTCTGCTTCGAAGAGTTAAATAACTCCCGAACTAAAATATTATGGATGATTACTAGAAGGGAAAATGTAAGGTATTTTCTTCCGCTTTACTGCATTCTTTCGCGATGTAATTGAAAGTAAGTCCCAATAGCAAACAAGAAGTCCAGAGTTCGAAACCAGGCGAGGGCACTGCTTATTTTCTGTTCCCTTCTTCGACAAATCTAACGCCTGGTAATGTAATGTTTTGCAGGCCATGGGCATGAAAGTCTATGCCTCACCACGCGTAGATACCAGTGCAACACGACCGCTTCAAATGAACTGGTGATCGAATCACCTCGAGTTAATTTTTATTCACACAGCCTTAACGTTTCCCTGATTTAATACCAGTTGGTCTTCAGCTGTGTTGTTATCTACGAACGAGGGTGTACCTAATAAATTTTATTAAATCCAGGAACTTAAAAGAATGTATCATGAGTGAAGCATTGAGTGTTCAAACAGACTTGAGTTGTGCCTCTATCATCTACATCCGAATGAAATGCGTTCTTGAAAGGAATGATTGACATTACGAAACTTCCAAAACTTTGTCGGAAATAAACAAGCTTTCATTGACTTTACATTTGCCATTTGTTACATTGTTTGTTCATTTTCTATTATTTTCAATGCGCCGAAGTCTCCCTGATTCAAAACCGATATCTCTGTAGTTTTTCATTCTACACACACTATGCCGATGTCTTACGCTGTTTTCTGTCACGCAGGATATCGGAGCAACATGAAGAAATTCCGGAATAGTGCATGTCACCTGCTCTGTTCTGCAAAAATTACAACACGCACCTCATTTTCCGCGGTCTCAAGGCATGCTGTTATGCACTTTTACGCTGTATTTTTATATCTATACTGTGAATGCTTACTTGCTTGTGTTCTCATAAAAGATGATAAATTTGTATATCCAATTTCGCATTTAAACAATTCGTTCTAAGCGGAGATTTATTTCATCAATGTTCCTTAAAAAAAGCGGATAAATGTATATCTAATTGTAAAGTACATTGCAATAAGCTCCCAAATCTCTTAAATTATAATTAAAATATTACTTTATTTTAATATTGCTCGTATTCATGATATTTCTACACAAATTTCTCTGCAGTTCATCGAAAAGTAGGCATACAATAAATCATATTCCTGATGAACCGCATATCCGATGTTTAAATACATTTTGAATGATTAATAAATAGCAAGTCGTAAAACTGATTCTTGCACGTCCGCGTAGAATTTTACAAAACATGCAATTTTAAACGTTTCTGATGGTTGATCGAAGGGATTCTGTGATAAGGAAGTTAGAGAATGACATAGAAAATACTAAGTGCGTGAATTTTTATGTCAATTATGAAATAGCACTAAGGTATCCATCATAGGTATACAGTATTCAGCAGCACTTGGTAATCATTTAAACTTGAACACTGATGTTCCATCAAATAAACTTAAAGCAGTGTGAATATAGATTTACTGTAAAGTCTCAGAAAACCTGGGCTAGTTTGGAAACTTTCCTGACGAAACAAAGGTATAGTTAATGGTACAAAATATCTCAAAGTTAGACACAAAAATCCAAGTATAGGAGAAATTGTTGAACTTATTTTCGAAATGTTAAGTTCGCAGATCAGTGATGCAATGACAGATATTAAAAAAGATGCCTTTGTACTAATACTTCCAGGTTTCGAGTAAGTATCTTATGAATAAAAAATGTATGAATAGTTTGAATGAAATTTCCGTTCTCTTATTATGTAAAGATCATTAGGCATTTATCTCAGACCAGAGCATGTGAAAGACGTGCAATGCACTCGCCGGGACCCGAATTCCTACCTTCCTATTGCTAGCCGGACGTGCTTTACAAATACACCATGAAGGAAAGTGATAAAGAAGGAGAACACACATTACAATTATCATGATGTATTTTCAACTCCGATATTCAAATTATATGCATAAATATCTAAAAGATTTTAACAACTCTCTCTTAATTCGCCTGAAAATCTATTACCCCTTTCAGATATCATTACGCTTAATTAGAACTAGTGATTTTTAAATGTATTTTATAAAATAGCTTTGTTTGGAATAAAGAGCTTGATACAGTTCAGACTTCCATACTTCTTTCTACAAGTTCCAGACTTCTTTTGCTGAAATGTAGTTCAGTGTCTTGGAAACCTCACTTAAATTTACTTAATTCAATAAAATTCGGTTTAAGCAAATAACTAAGCGAAGTCTTACATTTCTTACAAAATTACTGTAGAGTTAGTTCTTCATTCTTTTTCCACTAAAATAAACGTTGAGGAACCCAGTGAACTTGTTACCAACTTATCGCTGAGTTCAAACAACTAAGACGCAGACTCGATAAGGGTTAACTACCCTTTAATTCACTCAAAATAAGATGAACAGTCGCCCCCCTTTTTTCGGGCTTACAACAAAGCCTCCATCTGGGCTTAAACTCAAAAATAATAAATAAGAGCTAATTTAGAAATAACTAAAAGAGACTTAACCGAAGCTAACAGAAATCTAACGCAGTTGGCCCTTAATTTAAACTAGGCAACGAATATCAAAAGGCACGTAATAAACGGCAGAGTAATATACGGCTTCTAGAGAGATTTAACTCGAAGGCAAACGCGCGCTACACAGGATTCCTCGCTCGCTCTCTCTCTCAAAGTAAGTTGATACTTTCTTAAATACTACCTCTAACTCATATGCATAAAACTCACTCTGGTAGGGAGTTGTAAGTGGGAAACAAGACTTGAAAGGAAAGAGTTTCAAAATTAAAATAACTGTTATAAAATTAAAAAATATACCTTATAATACTTAAAAAAGTATATTTAAAGTCTTTGCGAATCAGATCATTTGTGCAAACCAGACAGTTTGCATCAAAAAATCTTTGGAAATTCGAAAGGGCATTGGAAATTCACTGACAGAGAACGAAATATTTTATTTCATGATTTTTGAACGAAATAAATTTCGCTTAATTCGTAAATTTAAAATTAACGCTTTCTAAAAAATTTTATATTCGTGTATGTATATGTAGAGAGAGAAGATAATTCAACTAAGCATCTACTACATACTTCTGAGGAAGGAAGGCTCCTTATGTGGTCCTTTATGTATATATACATAAACCTTCCGACATTTGTATAGATAATATAAAGTTCAGAAGATTCCGTGCATGATCTTTCAGAATACCGTCATTTATAAATGGTCCACCTAGAAAAATCTTCGGATATAAATAGAAATAATTAAGAAGTTTTCCTTTCACAAAATCATTCTTGATCAATATTATTTAGTATTATTCAGCTTAAGTAAAACGCCTGATAGTTATTTAAAGAATTCAGTTTATTTTAGGTGTGCCACAAACGGTATTTTATCTGGGAATGAAATCAGTTCATTTTAGAGTGATGTAGTTACGTTTGATCTCCATGCTGCGACGTCACATTCGGCCAGTCACAAAATTTTTCTTCTGACACTAAAGAGATATAACAGTAGAATGAAATGTCCTTTAGTAACAATATCTGAGAAAATCTCTCCCCACCTTAAAAAAGGTGTAACTCTCACACATCAGCGACTTAAAAGCTCTAGTAGATTTGAGGTCTCCAAAAAATTTTCTTCATTTTGAAATTTTAATGCTAATCTTACTCTAAGTTCTTTATTTGCGTAGTAATAGAAACAAAAAAATATGGAACACATTGGACACTTTCGAAGTGAATATTTGGGTTTATGAAATTTTCTGAGCACTATTTTAATTTATCCAGTAAAACTGCATAACACTGTGTTAAAATTGATAAATTGACTTTAACGACCTTGATAGACAATTACTAATTCTAACTTATCGAAACGTGTCAAGTATCACAAAAGATCTTTTAAAAAATTTTTAAATATTAGTCTTTTTATTCTGCATTAATCTCATCTCATTTCCATCCAGGTTTCTGAAAGGAAAATCTTTCAGTAGCACTCTAAAGTAAGATTCATATCATACATATGTGGTAACCCCTACTACATACACCGTACTCATAATGGACATTATAACAATGGATGGACATTATAACAATAGATGGACATTATAATGCAATGGATATTATAATTCTACCGTACCTACGACAACCGCTGTGGCAGGTACTGTGGCTACTGTATGCAACATACAGATAGTCGTTGTTTGGATCTCGCGCAGTGAACTCGTAGCGTTTGACACTCTAGTTATGCTTAGGAAGTAATTGCATAATCTAATTAGAATTGCATAGTAATTGCGAAATCTAATTACAAGTGCAATGTAAGTGAAGTCCCACTGTAACTGTAATTATAAAGTAATTGTATAAAATAACTGCAATTTAATTGCAGTTATATAATCTAATTACAATTACAATATAATTTCACTTACATTATAAATTAATTGTATAATCTAATTACAATTACATAGTAATAGTGAAACCTAATTACAGTTGCAATGTAATTGCAATCCCACTGTAATGATAATATCAAAGTAATTATATAACCTAATTACGATTAGAATGTAATTGTTACAAGCGTTTATTTTTCTCTATTCTATACTTTAAAATCCTATAGTTCTCAATAGCAAATTTCCAACAGCTCAATTCATGCGCCGATGTCATAGCGCCGAATTCAGTAAGCTAGGTAATTTCCCAATTCTGCACGCTGAAATTACACAGTGCTTCTTATTTCTAGTTATTTAGACTATGTGTTTTCCAAATCATGCTTCCCTTTAGTTTAAGTTGCAGCACAATTTAATATGGTTTGGAAAGTATTGTTTGAGAACTAAGAACGCTCAGTTTTTTTCCATGTAATCAAATGCTAATTGCTCATTTGCTTTGCCCCTGTAACGTCTTCAGTTAAAGCCCACCTCGAAGTTCTTGGAAGGTGTGTTATTCTGTAACGACATTGACTGCCTCACAGAAGCTGAACGTGAGCTACAGTCACGTACCACTCACATGTCTTTGTTTCCTCCATAAGGGTTTGAATGACAGACACTGTGTCGTTGTCTGAAAGGTCTGCAATCTGGAATGCTTCCTCCAAAATGCACTGACTTCGATTGATCGATGCTTTATTTTTCTCACAGGCCACCCGGCTTGAGCTAATCTTAACCAGAGTTTTCTCACGGAATTTTTGCGAGGCCTGTCATCATGTCTGCAGAGAATCAGAAGGCTCTCGCCAATCGAGAGACTCTGTGGAAACTTCCCAGCAAATGAAGAGCTAGGAAGTCATCCCGACACGCCCAGGGCATCTTGGACAAAACTAGAATCGCAGCAGCCAAAAATCAGTTAGTCACTCAGTTAGTTACTTAGTTTTAGCTAGTTAGTTAGCTAGGGAGAGAAAACCTACTCTTTTGTAGTTGCAGCTCTGTCAAGAGCAATTTTCGTTCGCTCTGTCAAGAGCAATTTTCGTTCGCTCTGCCAAGAGCAATTTTAGTTCACTCTGCCAAGAGCAATTCTGCCTTTACTCTATCAAGAGTATTATTTCTCTCTGAGTTGTTTTGGTAAAGACGAATTACTAATTGAAGTGTATGTACGCGAATTGTTGACTTTAGTATTGAGCCATAATAAATGCAATCTAGCGAAACTTTATGATAAGATCGAAGCATAGCATATTTAAGAACCCTAGGTCCCTTAGGTGTTACCTCCTACCTTACGCAGCTATGCTCTATCCTCTAGTCAAGAGTTGTTTATCAGAAGATGTTTTGAAAATATGGGAACGGCATATCAGTTCTCTTTTAGTTAATGGAAAGGGAAAAGGAGAAGTAAATAAAATAGCTGTTCTAATGGAATTTTTCAAATCCGAAGTGAAAGGGGAACAAAGACTTGCGATTACCAGAAATTCGTTTGATAATGAAAGAGAACTTCTCAAAAGATCATCTAAGCGGAATCTTAACGAAAATAAATGTGATATTCCGACCGCTGCTAGTCTTTTAAATACGAATGGTTATAATGAAAAGAAGTGTATTTTTTGTAGGAAAAAACACGATTCTCAAGATTGCAATAAAGCGAAAAATATGAGTCTGGATGAAAAAAGGGATATAGCTAAAAGGGCTGGTTGTTCCTTTTCCTGCATTAAAAGAGGACATGTTTCGAAGCAGTGCCATAGTAGAATAAAATGTTTTATATGCAGTAAATTACATTGCACTGTTATGTGTTCAAATCCTTTATTTGAATCGAAAGCAGATGTTCAAAAATAGGCTGAAAACCCGATCTATACCGAGCTCAAGGATGAGGCCCTTACAAGTCAGTGTAACTCAACAGAGGTACTGTTACAAACATTGCAAGTTTATCTTAGGAGTAAAAATGGTAGACACATCGTAAGAGCCCTTTATGATACAGGAAGTCAATATTCTTATGTTAGTGCGAAAGCAGTTAAGCTACTGAACTATGAGTGTTTAGGAGATATACCAGTAGTTCACAGTTTATTTCGTGGTCTTGAATCTCCTCAACTGAAACATCGCCGTTTTAGAGTGCATTTGATTAGTTGAGATGTTACAGTTGTAATTTTGAAGTTTTAGAACACGAAAAGATCTGCGGTAACGTAACGAAAACTCCGCAAGGACTATGGATGACAGATCTTCGCAAGAGTAAAATAAACTTGACTAATAGTACCAGTAACGCCTTACAGGAAACTGATTTTGAGATTCATCTGCTTATCGGAGCGGATGTGGCTGGTAAACTTTTAAATGGGAAAGTACAAGTTTTGGTTGATGGATCTGTTGCAGTTGGACTCATTTAGGCTGGACACTCATGGGAAAGATTCCACAGGTATCCAAAGTATCTGAATCTTATTTGTCTACCATATCTCCACTCACCAAAGACTTTAACATTCCAGACTTGTGGAGTTTAGAGCGTATAGGTACTGTAGATCCAATTGAAGGCCAAACTGCTGCGGAATTGCAACAAGTTGCACTTGTACATTTTCAGCGTAGTCTAAAGTTTAATGACGAGGGAAGGTACGAAGTAGCGTTACCTTGGCTCGAATTGCATCTCATACTTCCTGAGTGTAAAGATTTAGCCGAAAGAATATTGCTCACTACAGTTAAGAGACTGAAAACCGCTAACATCTTAGAAGCTTATCAAAAGGTCTTACAAACTTGGTTAAAGGATGGAATAATTGAAGAACTGAAAGAAGATAAGGTGATGACTCCTGGCCATTTTATGCCTCATTGAACGGTAGTTAAAAATTCAGCAGCAACTAAAATTAGGCCTGTATTTGATGCCTCTGCACATACTAAAAACTCGGTATCTCTGAATGAATGTTTAGCGAAAGGTCCGAATCTCATGGCGATATTAACTCGTTTCTGCGTGAGAGAATTTGCTGTTACAGCAGACATAAAACAAGCCTTCTTGCAAATTAGTATCTCTAAAAGTGATAGGAACTATCTTAAATTTCTCTGGATGGAAAACGGTGATCCAAATAAGCTGAAAATCTACAGACACTGTCGTGTCGTTTTTGGGCTTACGTCCATCCCCCTTTTGTTGAGTGCCACATTAAAATACCATTTAAAAATTATTTCATATTATTAGACTCCTTCTATGTCGATAATTGTCTTGCTAGTTTTGATAAAGAGTCAGAACTATTCGTTGAACAGTCGATAGAATTGTTACTCTCGGGTAAATTTGAGTTAAAGGGCTGGGGAGACAATTACTCCATGTTATAGACTGTCAAGTTTCCAAATGAGAATGCTAATGGAGTCGAGAATCCAAATGAAGAAAATTTAGTATCGGTTTTAGGATTAAAGTGGGTTCTGACATCTGATACCTTGTTTTGCAAATCCACTTACCATCAACCTGCAGATCCTCCCGTTACAAAAAGGAAGATTAGCGCAGCAAATATATGATCCTTTGGGAATTGTATGCCCCTTTACACTGTTGCCAAAATTGCTACTACAAGAATGTTGGAAACAGAAAATAGCATGGGACGCAGAATTACCTGAAGCTATCGCGAAGAAATTTTTAAACTGGCAAAATCAAATAACACATCTGAAAAACATCTTTATTCCTAGATGGATGACGAAAATAACTTCTTCGGAGAAGCAGTGTAGTTTACATGTGTTTACTGATGCCAGCAAGAATGCTTATGCAGCTTGTATTTTTATCCGAATAGAAACCGAAGAGTCCGTGTCTTGCGAATTCGTTAGAGCAAAAATAGGATAACTCCGCTAAAGGCAATCACAATTCCCAGACTGAAACTCCTAGCATGTTTGATTGCTACTCGTTTCGCTGCTAACGTAAAGACAGATTTAAAAAGACCAGATCTTGAAACACATTACTAGACGGATTCTAGCAATGCCTTAAGTTGGATCAAACGAGATGAGCATTGGACAACTTTTGTCGCCAATAAGGCACAGGAAATAAGAAAGCTGTCTCACCCTGACGACTGTCATCATGTTCCGGGAAATCTTAATCCAGCAGATATTCCGTCTAGAGGAAACTCTGTTAGATACCTTATTGAAGCAAGATGGTTACAAGGGCCAAAATGGTTAAAATCTCCAGTAGAGGAATGGCCAAAATCTCAAATCGTAGCTGACGAAGAAAGCTTAAACCAAGAGAAAAGGAAGACGGCCTTGATCAACACTAAAAGGGAGATACCTTGGTACCACAATAGGTTTTCTTCCTACTTGAAGATAGTTAGAATGTTTGCCTGGATGAAATGTTTCATAGCAAATGCCAAGAAGCCTAAGTTAGAACGGTTCTATAAAGAATTGACTATCAAGGAAATAGAAGAAGCTGAACTGATATTATTAAAAAGCATACAGCAAGAAGCTTTTGGCTCAATAACTAATCTCGTTTTGAAATATCTATATCCTCAACTTGATGAAGATGGTTTAATACGTGTTACTACACGTCTCATACAACGAGATGATACTAACAATTTCAAACGGCCTATACTATTGCCTAGCAAACACCCAACCACCCTTAGGGTATGTCAAGTTGTTCTCATCGGAAGTGACAACAGCAAACGAATAGACTGGCCTATGGGCATAATACTTGAACTTTTTCCCGGACCAGACAAAAATACTCTTGTTGCTCGCGTAAAAACGATGAATGGCGAACTCTTTAGACCCTACCAAAGACTTTATCCTCTTGAAGTTGAAGACAGTCTGGAACATTCCGTGGTATACTCTAGATATGGACGCGTAGTAAAACCAACTCAGAGACTGAATTTGTAACTTATCTTATAGAGACTTTGGTTGCATTCCTAGACCAGAATGCAAGATGGGAGGAAATGTTACAACCCGCACAGTATAGAATGGAAAATGCTTCCAATAAATTTGAGGCATCTGCGCATGCCTAGAAATTCTGATGACTCTAACTTTGTTTTTTGATTTATTACTATGTAGTTTCCGTTAAGTGTCCCCTGTATTGAGTGCGTGTTAAAATGATTAATAAATTATTTGTGTGAACTTTTAGTAGCCCTTGGGTTTAAGAAAACAGCCTTCTCAGCGTCAACATCTATGTGCGAGCGAGGAGACAAGGTAAGGAGATTTAAGATTACTCTACTTGTTCCAACTATTTAATTAGAATTTAGATTGCTCGCAAAACAAGTAATTCTTGCTTGAAGGAGATTTGTAATCGTTTGTTTGCCTACTTTACTTACACGCAAAGCACTACAGACGCACAACTTTGTCATCTGTACAATTGATTGATACAGAATCATAAATATTGCGAAATAAATATAAAAGCTACAAAATTATAAAAGTATTTTCTCCCTCCTTCCAGCATGCCTTCGTAATGTAACAGTAGCACACTCGGCACGTATTCGAGAGCTCAAGAATCGAGTCCTGGTGAGGGCACTGCACATTTTTCCCATCTCCTGCTTAAAACACCCTAATGTCTCTACAGTGGCGCCCGAACTAAAAGGTGGTGGAGGATAATTCGTCACAACCAGGATTTGGCGGTTGGGACCCCTAATCTCCAGTCAACCTTTAAAACGGGGAGTATATAGGGTATGTTCTCCTTCCTTTCAGCATGCCTTCGTGGTGTAATGGTAGCACACTCGACGGGTATTCGAGAGGTCCAGGTTCGAGTCCCGGTAGGGCATTGCTCATTTTCCATGTTCTCCTGCTTCAAAAAAGACTACTGACTCTCCAGTATAAAATATACATAGCAAAAAACTGAGATACAATATGTATAACACGACAGACCAACTGGCATATTTACGCTTCATATAAACAAAACCACGGAAATACCTATGCTGTCATCTCGTTCGTTAAGATATGGAAAACATCCGTACATACAATTTCTACATTTAATGTTTATTCATTAACTCTTTTCTAGCCATATTTCGTGTCTGACGGACTACTTTTTATCGTGGAAAGTAAAATACTACTTTAAAGGAGAGCATTTTGCCCAAATTCCGCGAAACAAAGTAAGGAAATGAAAGCAAATTCCAAACGGAGGCTCTTACGAAAGTATCCAAACGTTCTGCGAGCATACCAAGAGAGGTGTCCACTGAAACGGTTAGCCGACGATACTGTCACGGAGAAGACCACGCAAGGGGAAAACTTCGTCGTACAAAACATTGTGGCAGAAACCTAACGTAAATTTGATTTACTGCCATAAATGTAATTTTCTATGTATTTTGAATGGCATTCTTATATATTTGCAATTTTAAACAGATTAGGTCTGTTACTGCTTGTTACTTATGATTGCTTGCACATGAGCGTGACTAAATCGATACTTTTCACTAAACTAGGCTTTATATAGCACTAACTTGTAAGATGTAAAAAATCTAGCTTTTCATATCGGGAAACTGGTATGATGTTGTCTAGAAAATTGTGTATTATAAGTTCCATTTCTACAGAATTGTATGGATGACTATATGACAGTGAGGTAGAGATATGGATAATGAGATATTGTACACAGATACATGCAATCGTGTGAAGCATTGTATAAATCTCATTTCATAATGTAATTTTATTCGCTTATCTTTTCATAGGTCAACATTCTACATAATTTTGGTTGCTGGTTTATTTAGATGTAGAATTTTATTCGCAGAATAGTATAAATTATATATATATATGTATAGTCTATTTGTACTGATTAACAAAAGGAATAGTGTAGAATGCCATACAAATGTTTAAAATTTTAACAATCTTAATTAAATTAGTTTGCATTATTTTGTTTTCTACCATTTTAATTATACGAATGCTATTTGAGCTATCCTTTACTTCTAAATGTTCTGTGCTCTTTGTAGGGTAGTTATGAACTTCTAATAATTTTTATGGAAATTTGGCTTACTGATCCCGCACAAACCTGTTAGGGTTCTTAAAATGTTTCTTATGACGATTTGACCTGCTTGTATACATATATTTCTGTTGTTTTGCCTACTATTTTACCAGTCAGTAGACAAAGCAACATAGGTATATGGATACAAACAGGCTAAATCGAGGATTTGTTTTACTGGTACGCGTACGGTTCTATTTACGCTCACCCGCAAATTAATTCCAAATATAAGTTTTTATTGATTTGTGCACTGCATGCTTGGTAAGATGGCCAACAAGATAATATTATTCTTGTTTATAGTTGCTAAGCTTCGTTTATTAACTAAATATAAATATTATACTTCATGCAGTCCATAGAATTAATTGTGATATTAAATTTTTAACTGTCTCATGATGAAAGCTTTAAGCTTAGTAATAATGTTTTTCCTGTTTAAAAATGACATGTTTCTGTAAAGCCCAACGTATTTCTCAGAAATAGTGGGTGATATCACTTTAAAGTAAATTTCAGTGCAAATAAGATTTAAGTTATGCAGAATATGTATCAGATTTTGCTGAAGAACAGAGTATTCACTCACCATGGAGAGTAAAGCATCAAAGAAGAAATTTGCACAAAAAATGAAAAATAAATAAAAAACAAATGTGTTATGTCTTATCCAAGTTTGTTTCTTGCCTTAGCAGCCTTTTCCTCTTGTTTTCCTATGTCATTCGAGTAGTACCATAGAAAAAGTCAAATTATCCTCCATCTTGCTGCCTGAGATTCCCAGAGGACCGTTCAGATGGCCCCTGAAAATTTGATTATTCAGCAGCTTCCTCCGTCCGAGAAACATTTTGTCTTCAATATTTTCTTCCGTAGTTCTTCCGCTAACCGTCAGCGGGGCTTCCAGGTAAACTTTATTCTTAAATTTTAAATTGTTAAGCATTAAAAATATTCTAAAAACAAAGGGGGAAGTTTTTAAACTCTGTGTGTATAGTATGTTACGTTTTTAATTTCCATATATTTATCGATGATCCAAATATAGTTTTTCCTCAAATTTCTTCATTTTTATTGTTTAGTTCATACAGATCATCACATTCTTTGGGCAAGAAATACGAAAGAAATACATCCTCTCCGGGATTCGAACCATGGATCTTTCAAATGCTGGTTGAACGTGCTAACCACTTAACAGTTCGAGACTCACCCAGTGGAATGTGATCGTTCTTTATAGCCTTAATATACTTAGTTTCTATACTACTGGTTATAGTATAATATTAATAAGATTTAAATTTTGAGAAAGTATTTTCTTTAAAGGGTGCTTTCAATGCAATTTGCGTTTCCTCAAACAGCATAATTAGTGAAGTTTTTCCTATTACCTATAAAAGCGGAAACATAAACTCTACGTATAGTGTTCGAACACACTGATTTGGTTTAGTGCAGGAGAAAAAGGAAACATTATGAAAAAATTGCTTTTGATATCTAACTGAATTTTAGTGAAATTTTAAATTAATACCTAATATGAACAGCTAGCTTTTATGTAAGTTATTCTGAGCTTATTCAAACTGTAATTTGTGCTTAATCATATTCTTTTGTAATACCTGTGATATTACCCAATACTTTAAGAAGATCAGTAATTATTGTCATTCATTTAAACCATAATATCTTAAAAAGAGTGCATTGGAAAATTAATTGGGAGCAGTCTAGACAGTTTCACGTAATTAAAATTATACTAATTAGGTTAACGGAAAAAATTATATCTCTTTTTATTTTTTTTTCCTAAAAACAGGCTGACTTTTTGTTATTTTACTTTTTATTTATCTGCGAGAGGATTAAAGTTTCAATCATAAATTAATCAAGTATTCTTTTTGAATAATGTTTTCTCTTCTATTGCTTCTCCAGTATTATTGTAGTAATTTTTCTGCTTATTCGTTAAAAACAAAATGGATTATTTATCCTTTTTATCCATACTTTTAAGTCTAGTCCTACTGAAGTACATTTCTAAAATGATAATTAAAGTGATTTCTAAAATGATTTCACATCAGAAAAAAATTCCGTAGGCGCACGAGAGTCTTATTTTGATAAAGGTAAATTACATAATGATTTAAATACCTAACTGAAAAAACAGTTAACTTAATCTTTTATTGTTAATGAATAATTCACAGGGCCGTATCCTGTCTTTTCGTAAAGGGCAAACTATTAAATACGAAACTAACTTTCCTCGCATATTTAGTACTTAGTTATTATGTATTTTAGCATAAATAAAATTATAAAGTGTAAATAATAAAAATTTAAAACTCACAAATTTTCCGTTCTTCTGATATTAAAAAATTTATTAACATCCATATACATAATATATATTGAAGACACACGTATTATTTGGTTTATAGAAATTACAGTATATACCTGAGATATACCTGAATTACAGTATATACCTGAGAAAAATTTAGAAATAACACTCAGATTATGCTCATTAGAACTAAAATTATTGAATAGGAATTCTGTCTTTTCATTCTGAATAGGAATTCTGTCTTTTCATTCTGAATAGTAGATTTTTTTGTAACATCTTCATCAAATGAGGCCAATGCTTTAAATCTCAAAAGAGGTGGTTTCGCGATAGATTATATGCTAATTACACTTAATTTCTCTCATGATTAAATGATACGTTACTCTAATATAATTGTTAGTTCTTCTCAATGTTGAAAATAATCGTTTTGTTGCTGCAATTGAGATAGAATGAGTGAAGATAATCTGTAAGTTTTACTAAACTGCTATGAATATTGTTGTTATTTATATATATTACTAATTCATATATAGATTTATTTTCAAATTTCTCAAAAGAATATAAAGCAATCAGCTGATTTTTAGGATTTACAAAATCAAGAAATCTGAATTAGTATGTAGTAGCACTTGATTTATTTAGCAATATTTCGGAAAACTTATAAGAAACAAAGTTCAGAGAAATTATACATTCAGACTCATTAAGAGAACCTCATCTTTAGGATATTTGATTGCGTATGTTATCTAAAACCCCAAAGTAAAGTCAACTGATTTCATATTTGTCAACATGCATTCTTTTTGCTGACAGTTCATTTGTCTCTTATGCGCTGACATTCTCCCATTCTGCCTTAAAGTCATTTTTCTGTGACGTAAACACATACCGAAATTTTGCGATCTATTTTTCACGACATGTAAAATCAATGACTTTCTTTTGTAAAATCTTGAAACGTGTATCTAAGTGACGCAGTATCATCGAAAACACTTCTCGGAGAAAAGATCAGATCTTCTTAGATTCAGCGAAAAATATAACAAATTCACGCATATGATATTTCCATTATTTATTGAACTCGTAAACTCATCATGGCATCTAAATGGCAGCTCGTGCTTTCAAAGAAATACATACAGTCTATTAATCCGTTTCAAATTTCCCTGTATTTTATTACAGCCTAGGTATGAAGCTTTACAGATATCTTCTTCTGTTGATTTAACTGGATATCTATATTTGATAGCTCAAATATGGAAAGCTGTAAACTTGCTTTAATATGACCATGAGATTTTTCCGTACTTTGAGAAGGATATTGATAAGGCATTTAAATTACTAAATCCATCTTTATTTCGCTTACAAGTTTTATCAGCACCAAACAGCACCCAAGCCCAGCAAAACAATCTTTCTACGCCACAGCCAGCTACAGCCAGCTAGCCAATTAGTTTTCTTGTACTGAGTAGCTTGGAAATGTCTCACAAATTTCTTTCTCCTCAAAGAAAAGCTGAAGGTTAAAAGGGCTTTGAATTAGATATTTTAACAAGAATTGTGGAAAATGGATATATGTTTCATTTTATGCCATTCTTCAAACGTCTTTAGAAAACATTAACTATTACAACTTTAAAGCACTGTTTTATGGAAACTCAAAGAAGCTCAGAAGTAGAAAATTAACCAGACTTCAGTCAAATATACATTATGCTGCAAAAATAAACTTCTAAGGGAAAAAAGTTTTTTTAACCGGCATAGCTAAAGCACAACGATAAACTGCACTTAAGACGAATGAAATGGCCATCATTCTTCTTTGCAGCCGCGGAGCTAACTCATATGGGAGTCAAAATTCATAGCTTCTGACTGACAAAGCATTTACCTTTGCATTTCCTTTCACAATTTCTAAGACTGAAGTGCACACGCGACGCAAACCACGGTGAATTTTTCCGAAACTGATGCTGTTCAGGCAACACAACATAAAGTGACTTATTGAAAGAGGCCAAAGTCCTGGAGGAAAACGCGCTCCCACAGTACTTAGCATTTGTTAAATTATTTTGCCATTGTTGCGGTGAATTTGGTTATTTCATATTTATTCAAAGCACTTACTCTGTCACTAGAAAACAAATGAAAATACATCAAGAGAAAAAAACTTTCTTTAATATAATAACTACTAACAGGCTGCTTTCTTGAATTGTGTATGTTGCTTCAAATTTCTAGAAGATATACTCCCGTTAGTCTAGAAGTATAATACATCGTCATATGCAAAAAGTAATAATTTAGTGTTAAATTAAATGCGTAATGCAACGAAAACTTCAAAACAGAAAAATTGCCTCTTAGCGTAATAAAAGGTAATAATAAATTGCTCTAAATTCAATGGTACAACTACGAATATTTTCTCCTTGTAACTGTTACTCGACAGCATGCTAGAGCCTGAAATTCGTCCAATCTCTCTCATTGCCGGTGAAAAGTGGGAAACGGAGAAGTTCGCTTTGACCATTGGTCGAATGAATGCTCACGCTCTTCAATACACACAGTTCTTTTACGATCAGAAATGAGTAGAAAGACACATAAAGTGCAACCCTTTTCATTTTGATTATCAGACGCTAAATCAGTGATTCGGTGTACAACTACAGGTTACAATGAACTAATAAGAATCTTATTATATGATCGAATTAAACAATAATTCTTTTCCCTCGGTTTTAAATTTGTAGGTATGCCCTAAGAAGACGCCTCGAGTAATGCGTGATAAAAATTTCGGAAGTTCGAATGTTTCTTAAAAAAGCGTTTAAACGAAATTTGGAAATTAAGCATTATTTTTAACTTTGCCATACTTTTCCTTGAAATTTTAAAATTTTATTCAAACACTCGTTTTTTCATGTCTTCAGTTTTATTTCTAGCTTATCGAGTAATTTTAATTTTACTTTTGTTCTGAAAGTTATTTTGTGGCATGCATCTAATCCTCGGAAAAAACTAACACAAAACAAAAACTACGAATGAATAATGACTTCCGTCTTGAAGCAGTGTTTATAATGCACTTAACATTATCTAGTTGCGTTCATAATGCACTTAACACTGTACTTCATTTATTGATTTTACACACTGCATTGTTTGAATGCACAATTTTTCATAGTCAGAAAGAAATTGAATTTTGATTGATTACAAAAATAAGTATTTCAAACATTTTACTAAAAGTGCTCAAGAAGAAAAACCTGCGCGTGCTTGTTGTATGCTTATTTCACTAGACTGCTCAACGTATTATTGTTTTCAAGTTACAAGTGAAATTTTTTACTGATGAAATGCAGGAATTTCATATCCGAAAGCATTTCTGAGCTTTGTTATTTTAAAGGAAAAAAAGAATGCAATTTAAAAAGTGAAAGGCGAAAAAATGCCCTTGGAGTTTTCTCAAGTGTTGTGGTTAAGCTTCTTTGAGCAACATTTCAGAAGTAGAAATAGTACTTTTTACCTTTGCATAAAGTACATTTATGAAATTGTAACTTTTACTTTTTAAGTGTTTAATTAGAGTTAAACTCATAAATGTTACGCCGTGAGGCATATTTTCATACAGTTTATATTTTTCTTAGTTAATACAGACTGTTTTGAAATATTAGAGATTAAGATATGCTTGAATAAATTTGAAATTGAACTTTTGACTTTGGATTGAAAACTTGTATCATTAATTAAAGAGCTCCTGTTTCAAAACTCCCAAATCATATTTTACAGACTATAAAAATATTGGTTTCTGAAATCACAGCAAATTTTCGTATTTAGAATGATTTACAGGTATGTCACATTTCATCTAAGTTTAAAAACCCCGCATATGCTATAAATATCAGGAAATAATGAAACTAATCCATACTAACTTAACCTTATTTAAATTGGTTTTCAGCGTTCTGTTCTTTAAAATGTTTTAAAATGATTAAATAGTGGAGAAAATTGGATTACAGATACTTTTAAGGTACAAAACTTTGAAATCATAAAATCCATTTTCCCCTATTAAAAGATTAGAAAATAGTTTAGAGATTTACAAATCAAAAAAATTAATAGAGAATACAAATAAGTTACAATCATTAAAGAATTTTAAACATCAAGTATTCTTCAGTAAAAAATATGGGGGGACTAGTCTTTTTTATCACTTCTTATCAGAAAATAAACACAAATTTAAGTGTGGAAGAGACAAATGCTAATACAAAAATGAGGCAAAAAACAGCCTTAGGTTCTCATATATATTATACATTATATATGTATGCCGCTCTACGTGTACGTTGTTTCGCGTAATTTTATAAATCCAGATTCATTGCAAAGCAACTAAAATTTTCCAATATACATTCTTTTGCAAAAAAAAAAATTGAAGCACCATGAAGGAAGTGGTTGTTTTTTATGAAATTGAATGTGTGTATAGCTTATACACAGGTAATAAAATGATTAAAAATTCAAGGTCATAGTACCTGTTCACGGCTCACAATCACCCATTGAGTGTTCAATTAGTAGTTGATCGAACCGCCCCTGGCGGCAATGCATGATGAATTTGACGAGGCAAGGAGTAGTAGAGGTTCCTAATGTCATCATCTGGCACATTCTGCCAGGCATTCATCAGTTATCGCTCCAGATCTTCGATACTTTGTGGAGCCCAAATCGGGCGGCCTACCATGTCCCAGACATGCTCGATTGGTGAAAGGTCTGATGACCTTGCTGTCCAACGAAGAGTATCAACCGCACAGAGACAGTCCAGAGATATGCGAGCGGTATGTGGCCTGGCATTATCTTGTTGGAAAATGGCCCCATGATGTCTTGCCATGAAGGGTAATGGAACCGGCGCAGGATGGTATCAACATATCGTTGAGCTGCTAGAGATGTACGGAGGATGACTAAAGATGACCTGCTGTCATACGAAACAGCTCTCCACACCATCCCACCAGGGGTTATGGTTGTACGCCTTTGTAAAACAAAAGCTGATTGGAACCGCTGGCCCCGTCCTCTCCAGACGCGAACACGGTGGTCATCTGCTTCAAGAGTGAAGCGGGATTCATCGCTGAACACTATACGATGTCATTCTGATGGCAGCCATGATGATCGGCTGTGACACCACTCCAGACGACTCCGCCGATGTTGTGGGGATAAGTCGAACGTCTTAAAGGTCTCTGTGAGCGTAACCCCGCCTTCGACATGCGCCGTGAGATGGTGGATGGTACCACGGAGGTATAGACGTGGCTGTAATTCATTGAATAGTCGACAATGACAACGTTGGGGCGGTTCGGGCCTGGCGAACAATCATCCTATCTTGCCTCGCATTTGTGCTCCTTGGTCTTCTAGAGCCTTCATTTCGTCGACAATTTTCCTTGTAGCAACCATTGCTGCCAACATCTTTGCACAACAGTGTCTGTACGCTGCCGGTGGCAGCCTTCTACTCGATATGAGCACACAGCTTCACGCAACCCTACAATGCGACCCCGTTGGAAGTCGTTTAGTTGTCTGTAAGGTCTTCGGTATCGTCGTAATGGCATCTGTAGTTGCTTTTTTAAGGAGTTAGAATGGCAGCAAAAAAAAGATAAAATTTCCGCCTCTGCTACTGGTTTTATACTTTGCGAATTGCGGACTAGAAATGCGCTCTATGATCACAATTCCTGTTCATTTGCGTTGAAACTTTGATTATTTGCATATTCGATCAAGATGTTTTAGCATACCAAATTTCGTCACGATCTCAAAAGTTTTCCTTGGTGCTTCGATTTTTTTGCAAAAGAGTGTATAAGGATGCAAAGACTTGCAGATTTTACTTGGGGTCAATGGCAGCGCGAAAACTGTGAATAAACGAAAGAATAAATTACATTTGCATAAAATAAATTACAATACATACTGCCATGATGTTGCAATAAATTTTCAATTTATTATATATTATTAAAATTGCAATTTAGTTTATTTATGTTCTTATTTTTATGGTCTTTTTACTAATACTGCGATAAGCTCATTATTCTGAGTATCTGCTTGAAACATCGTATGACGCAGAATATTGTTCCTGAAAAATCCGGCGATTCAGTAATTTGAGCATTGAATTAAAACGTAATCTCCGCAGTTCTTGATTATCTTTCTATGCCTTCAATATAGTATTGGATTACACTAAATAACATAATAGGTCCTATACTAACTGCATCTGATTAAGCTGGAACTGCTTTCAAGGAGCCGAAAAAAATCAAGAAAAAAAGTTTAATTATGCAGCATTCTGGAGATTGTTTTAATGCAACGTTTTCATGTCTCTGTAATGAATATGAATGAGATATTCTATGTTATAAATGTTTATGATTATTAATTATCATACAGATTAGGCTCCTAGGAAACAGTCTCATTGATTGCATTCACCTTTGCTGTTATAAAACAGTCATATTGCTCCTTCTTTATTAGCGCATGATACGTTTTCTAAATAATTTTTCTTCACATTATATTATCGACTCTGATTTCTGACATTAATAACACCAAATCTACCGTGTTTTTGTACATTGTAAGACGATGCTGATGTATGTACCGACAAGACAAATGATTCGTTTCGTAAAATGATGACCTATGTTTATGATATCGATAAATAGTGACGCAGATAGGAATACATGTCTTCTTTTTAAGATTTATTTTTAAAAAAAGGTTTTTAGCTCCTTTTTAATGTAAGTATAATGAAAGCAGCATGCAAAATCATATGTTTACCTACTTTGTATTAGTAGTAAATCTCTGGCTTCTAACAGAATATTGGTATCGAATTTTGAGGAAATAGCCAAAATTACCTGCACATTTTCAAATTCGATTTGTTTTAGCCTTCCTACTCGTCGCATAATTCATGGGTCAACTATATATGCAGCTTAGTTCAAAATAAATTCAAACAGCGTAGACTCTATCAGTAGAGCCAAATTAAGCTAAATGAACATTTATACGATTTCCGAATTTTCCCATATCTTTTAATTCGGCTAAAAATAAAGCTAAAGATTTTCAGGAAATTTATAAATAAAAGTTTCAAACTTTAGCTATCCTCATTATCTGTACAAGATTCTAGTTAAATAGAGTGTCTGAATTGTATTAGTGGCAACTCAATACTTGAGAAGTATGTAGCGACTATTCGCTGACTTTTAAAAGGCTAGAGTAACAAGTCCAAAGAAAGATTAAATTGCCCTTTTATTTTAACTCAAGAATGCTTACAGTTGGCCCCTCTCGCGCTTACAGGAACACCGAAGTTGTACAGATAGAAAATAAGAAACTAAACTATTGCTAGCTAACTAAGTATAACCGAAGCTGTACAAAAATAACTAACAGAGTTGGCACTTAATTAAACCTCCCCGGCGAATATTAACAAGCCCGTAACAGTACGATCGAACGTAATAAGATTTGGCTTAAAGCAACAACGTGACCAGACGGTAGAACACACTATACTAAGTATTTCTGAGTTCTTCTACTAAAGTGACCGAGACTTCCCCTTAAATACTGGTTCTACCTCATTTACATAATACGTGATTCTGAAAACTCATTCTGGTAATGAATATTAGGTGGGAAACAAGAAGATATAGGAAAGCTGTTAAAATTAAATGTAACCATTAGGAAATTAAAACAAAACACTTGTGGGGTTTTACTTATCAAATTCAGTGTTCAATCTTTGAACCCCACAAACACTAACAAGCGGATAATCGCTTTAGTGTGTGAACAAATACGTAAGACTATCTAATTCTTTGTATGTTCACCAAAAAAAGATTCTATTCAATCCTATTCTCAGTTAAGTCTCAGCAGCAGACTACACTAAAAAGATTTCATTTATCTTACCTGGAATTCTGGAGTAACATCAAGAAACCAGCATCTGAATTAACTCTTGTAAGAGCAAAGGGAAATTTTCTTTCTTTGCACTTGCTGCTCACTTTGTCTGTGGCACCAAATGCAACAAAATAGTATCTTATTGTTTTTGGTGTGTTTTCACAAGTAGTCTTCCTCTAAGCGGAAAGAGAATAAGGTAAACAAAGAACATATACATTGCCTAGTGTACTGAGGTCCGCGAAAACATAGACGATACAAGACTTTGAATGACTTCCTTTTACAGCAGGGGGAATTACAGTCAGGAAAAGATTGCTTGAGATTCAACTTCAATAATATTTACATTTCCCTACTTTAGGGGTAGAAAAACGTATCCAGTTAATTTTCCCTATTAGAAACTATTTAACTGAAAATTCTCTTGAATAGGATTTACGCATTATGTAATTTAAAAGTTACGAAATTCAAATAAAATATTTTTATGGCTATGTTAAATGCAAAATATGACATAAAAGCAATGGCTTTTATTACCAAATCCATACTAAAATATTTCCCTGGAAAATAAAATAAAACACCACGTGATAAATAATATTTCTGTCCGATATCGTAAGGTGTTTTATTTTATTCTCCAGGAAAATATTTCTCAAGCAGTTGATTATTATTTATTAAAACCAAGATGCAATAGCTCAGCTTATTTCTAATTACTTTATGTAGATTGTGATCTCTTATAGAATCTCTGTCTCAGGATATTATTGTTGATGTTAACGACAGAAACACAAACTATTTGATACTTCAAGTAAGGAACTTTATCTTTTTAGGAATGTAAGATAACAATTAACAATTAACAATGTAAGATTCACAATTAATCCAACAAAACCCAAATAAATACTAATAGATTTCATCGACGACGGTGATTTTCTTTGACGAATTCATATTTATTAAAAGTCTTTCAACAAATCTTTGAATTTATCTGAACATAATGATGATTTGTTCCCAGAAGTATATAATGCACAAATAAATAAGAATAAGTTAGTAAATTTCATATTTCAGTAATACAGAGTGGGTTACTGAGTCATCATCGTACATTAAAGGTATATTTGTCTACCTACAAGCTATCCAAATCCGTTCTAACTTTAAAACGTTTTCCAATTCACATTACACCTATGTTTGACTCTCACTTTTAGAAAAAGATTTATAAAATAAAATAATCTGCCGGAGACGGCAAAAATATTCCTTAACAACTAACCTTTGTTATGGATAAGATATTGGAAGATCCAACGAAGAAATGTCGAATTCATACATGCCTAAATCAACACTTTTAAAGCAACTATTAATGGACTATGGATAAAGCCTCTTTTTACATTCATCTAGCGACTTTTCATCAATGGACATTTGATCATGAATTCTTTACTCGGTACTCAGCAGCTTCTTTATAAATAAAAAATTTGTACTTTCAATATTTATAAACTGTATTTGATATTTCCTATAATTTACCCTTAGTGATTAATTCAAAATTATATTTAGCTTTATTTTTTTTTTTTGGAAATTTATTGCACCAGAACACTCAAGGGCTATCTTCCGTAGGAGGAAACTTTGCAAAGATAAATTGCCTCGCATTAGCCTTTCTGATATTGTACTTGCAAATCGCATGGTGATACACTTCCTGTTATGCTGTACAAACTAATGAGCTTTTTGGTGAGGAGAACATAAAAAACAATTGTACCCTGGCAGGGATTCGAGCCAATTATCTTTCAACTGCCAGCTGATACGCTAACCAGTTAAACTACGACAGCGAGCTGGGAGTGAGAAAATTCTTCATATTCCTTCTATTTAAACAGCGACTGGGCAGAACCCAGTCTGTCCAACAAAGATAATGACAAGCTGTCTTCAACCGCATTTTGCTTCGGATAACAGTGCATAGACTATTAGGTGTTTAGGTGCGATAAAATTACGCTCTTTCTGGGATCCGAATACCGGAACTTCTACCTGCCAGTTGGATATTCTAATTGCTTAGACCCCAACAGCATCCACGAAATTCTTGCGTGGAATGCTGCAGAAAAATGCTGCAGTTCTTTAAAATATAACGCTGAAACGGACTGTGCTCAGTTTAATCATACTAAAAACATGCAGTGGTGTTTAAAAGACTTAGAATGGTTTCCGAAATTCAACAAAATTTTGCCATGAAACATCTGTTAATTAAAAATATTTCTTATAAATAATTTGAATGAATAATTTAATAGAACTAACTATGTCAGGACTGAGTGTTCTGTGCATAGCCTTTGGGAACATGGTAAAGTCTGTAATAGGGTTCTTATCCTCAAGTTTTAAGTCCTGAACTGGAACAGTGAGCGGATAATACGCTATGTTCTGGTGTAGATCCTGTATTGGCGAATAACTGCACTTGAAAGGGATTTGAAATCCTCTTTTATTAAATCACTATTATTTACACACTTCCCAACTCGGGAGAGATACAGAAAGTAAAAGACCGCACTTGGGTCGAACTTAACAATCAAATAATTTTAAAACTAAAACTAAAATAGAAATCTAATTAAACTTTGCTCACAGAGCAATTCGCGGAGATTGGCCTCTACCTGAAAGGGTGCGTAGCAAGATATACTAATACTAGCGCACTTCAAATTGTTTCACAATGCAATCACGTAGTAAGCACTACGGCTTATAAATTTTAACTGCTAGCTGGTCAGACGAACGTTGAGCAGAGTGACCGTGATCTGAGACTAAGCTCTCTCACATTGAGAGGTTTCTACCTCTGGCTTAAATAGTACTTGGCTGTACTTCAAAATTAGCATAAGCTGAAAACGCGCGCTTCTTCTGACGGGAAGTTGAAACAGAGAGGAGATAGAAAGATTTAAATTAAAATAAAACTTGGTTAGTTTAACTAAAACCTTACAACTATAGGGTATTTCTCCCGCTTTCTTCGCATGCCTTCATAGTGTAATGGTCAAGCACACTCGGAGCATACTCGAGAGGTCCGTGATTCGGGTCCCTGTGAAAGCGTTGCTCATTTATTTTTCATCACTCCTGCTTCCGAAATAACCTAATGTCGCTACAGAACATAAAACACATTTTAAAGTCTTTGTTTCATTTGTTAAATTGATGATCATTATATCCTCTAGAAAATATCAAAGAAAACTGATTCCTAAGAAACGACTAAAATCTGTCTTTATTTCTTCATCAATAAAAATATTAATTACAAACCATAGCTCTTATAACCAAAATTAGACTTAATGCTATTTCTAATTGGATCTATTCTGAGTAAAATGAAAACCTTTATTTCCTTTCGTAATATCTGTATTTAAAAAGTGAAGTTAAATTTATATGCAAGAGTAATTTACATGCAATTGAGAACGAAATAATATTGTTAATAGCTGGGTTACCTCAGATACACTGTTAGCAGAATGACTGTATGATTTCGCAGACAGTTGCGAAAATACCTAAATTTATCCAGGTCTTGCCAGTGATGCAAATTGTTCATAAAAGATGATGGTTATTTGACACATTTTACAGTATTCGGATACATTAAATAGCAATACGAAACACAGAAACTGAAATCTGAGTAAAATAACTACTTCGAATTCCAGAACAATGCTAAAAGTTTCTTCTCAATTTCATTTCTGCTTAATTCTAAAAATGAACGGCTCTTTAAATTTCCTTTTCCTCTTTTTTTTCTGAAATGTTTTTATATTTCAATTGAATGAATTATTTCAAATGATTTTCCATATCAGCTGATTAGAAATTTTAATTCAAAAATGAGAATAACTTGATATTTTAAAAGAACATGGATTACCAAAAGCTTCTTATACTACTTGACTAAAAGTACAACTTCATCTGTTTTTCACTTTTGAACTCTTAAACTTTTCGGTAAATTTACTTTTACGTTAAGGCAATGAAGATAGGAAAGGTAACTTAAATGAGCTAATATTGTGAGAAGTCAAATTAGCATTGCAACACATTAAGGAGGAAAGGGCAATGCATTATATGAGTTCATTTTTTTTTTTTGTATCAGGAGTTCAAATTGTGAACTCACACACAGCATAGGACCTCCCATTAAATATCGGAATTTCTTGCGCTTCGAACAAGTGGCACTCTTCAAGAAAATGAGAAAGAAATATGCCTTAATCCGATAAAAGGAAATGATTTATCGTACACCTTGCGCATACTGCAACTGTGGGATGTACCGTGTATTGTATAGAGTATTTGTTGCGTATTGATTAACACTGCCGAAATGTGCATCATTGGCAACACAGTGAAGAACAAAAGCCTTTTGCGTAAAGATGATAATGCATTTTTGCACATGTAAAACGTCTCCGTACCATGTGTCTTAATAATCGAATGAAAAAGATATCACCTACCTGAAGAACGATTTGGCGCCTTTTAACTAATAAGAATAACTCAGATTCTAATGTAGGAGGTTTTAGTGAATACGACTAAGTTTTCACTAAAATGTCCACGTGGACGCGTCGCTTTAATGAAGCAAGTAGCTCTCATTTGTTTTGCCATAATCAACTAAATAAACAAAAATTATAACAGCTTTTTTAATAATTTATTTATTTGGAATTTTCATTTTTCTTGTGGAATCTGAGCTTATTTTTCTGTCACAGATAACTTTACCTACTTAATTTTCAAACACTGAAAAAGGTGGAACCCTTGCGGAGTAAAATATCTCGAATTTGTAACGTAGATGTTTTTTCAAATGCTATAATAAACACAAATGTATACAACAGTATAATGTAAATTAAACCAATAACATATTTTTAAAAGCTTAGTTTACACTAGCCCTTATTCGTGTGATTCTGCTGTTTCCATGTCCAAATGCACACGTCCGGAATTATCTCATTAATAAACATGGGTAAGGTTGAATTCATGCAATGAATATACGCATTTAAGCTCATTTGTAAAATATTAATGCAAAGTTTCCAATTATAAGTTTACTTAGTAGTAAGTTACTAGACTATATGTAAAACTATACACTGTTTAACTTTCCAAATATGTAAGTGATTATTTATAAAAAAAATCATTATTAGTTTACTTTTACATTAGAATATGATTGATATTTTTGCTGAAATGAAGATGCTAAGATGTATATTATATCCGCAGGTAAACATAAATGCTAAGCAAATTGTGTTTCTTTGATCCCTGAGCCCCTACTATAACATTTTAACATCTAAAAGATAAAAGAGTAATATATAATAATCAATTTATAATGTTGTAAGAGACATTAGGTATTTTTTGAAAGTAGGAGAGATGAAAAATGAGCAATACCCTCACCGAGACTCGAACCACGGACCTGTAATATTGTGAATTTCTAGTTTCGCAATAACATTTGGTGAAGCCTTGAATATTAAAAATTACTAAGTTAAAACTTAATTAACTAGCAAGTAAGCATTTCTTTCTGATCGTACATATTTATAGACATCACGTTGTGAGTAATGTCTTTCCGGGACCGAGCTGTGAAAAGATCGGACAAAAAGAAAATGAAATGTACTTAACTAAAACATACACATAATAAATTCAAATTAATACCATGTTTATTAAGTCTTCTCATGTCAAAAGGAATTTTCCCATTATTATTTCTCAACAAGATTATCTATTATATTAACATATTTAAGTTAATTATATTTTTGGTACCAAATTACAAATATGACATACTTAGATACTATTTTAATACCAGTTATTAAGACTACTGAAGAAGGAAACAGGTGCGGTTCCTGTTTTGCTTTAAACATTAATATAACACCTGGACGATAAATAATTTCATAAAAATTTAGCATATTAATCATAAGGAGCTTTCAACCAAAATTTACGTAACTGAGAAGGATAAGGAAATAGGCGAAAATTCCATAGTGTAATAATTAAAGTCTGTCCGGCATAGAGCTTTTCAAAATTATGAAAGGAAGACTTTGACGACGTTTTCCATTCCTTGGTGCCCCACTGGAGGTGTGTAGTTAGGCCAGGTTGACAACTCAATCCGAAGATCTACAAAAATCCCTGTGTCATGAAGAGGAAAAATCACAGAAGTTCGCGGAGAAGAAACACCGTAAGTCGGCTACGCTATTAGGATGCAACTGGCGGCCACTTCGTCATAGCTAGCAAGCTGGTGAAGATTGTCCTGGGTTCTAGGAGTTTATGCTGACTCATTTCTGTTCTAACCACAGTAGAAAACTCCAGACCTCGTTAAGACGGGAATTAGCCGACGACAACTCGAACTGCACATGGACGTACCAGGAACAAAGCCTAAAGGCTCACTGATTGACGATTAAAAAAATGAAGAAGACGAAGGAGAAGAACCCCTCACAACAGGGCAACACATCCTGAAATAACGTCTACAGTATAGGAAATTCTTCGAACTCTGCACCATTTCCTATGATAGCATCAGATTCTCATTTCAAGCGGAAAACCAAGTAAGGAGCATAGTTGCAGCTCTCCGCCTTCGCAGCTCACCTTCTAGGCAACCGTCACTTATCACGACCCGAGGAAAAGTGATCTATATCGAAAATCCTTCTTCAGTTCTTTCAAACACAAGGCTACCATGAAGGCTGCGTATTTCGCCCCTTCTTTCGGGACCAAATTTCCATTTTTCACCCTGAAAAACCAGAAACTGCATACTGCACATACACCACATCTCTAAAGCGGGAAAACGACATGACACTTAGATCGCCAATTAAACGGCCTCCACTGCAGGTGAAATGATACCTTCGACCTTTTGTCGCGTACTTCCTGTCCTAAAGGGCAACCGAAACAAAGCAATTTCCTTCTAGAAACTTCTCCGGAAGTAACGCCCCCCCCGAACGAGAGAATGACTAAGCAAAATTCGTTCACTTTACTTGATCCTTTCACAAAACACAGAAATCTTGATTAAATTCAAATAAAAGAAAAAATAATAAAAATTCATTGAAGCATCTGTTTTAACCCAAAATTAAAGAATTTACATAACCGAATATTGAATTAATCATAAATAATGAAACATTAAATTACTAATTCAAAGAATTAAATTAAATTAAGTTTTTCATAAATAAGAATAATAATTAACTTGATCTCTTTTATAACCGAAAATTCAAACTATTATCAACATAACAGACCTCTGGAATACTCGCCGAGCGTGCTGTCCACTACATCACGAAGGCATGCTAAGAAGGCGGGAGAAGTACCTTACATACTTCCCCTTGTAAAGGGCAGTTGGGGATTAGGGAACCAAATCGACAAATCCTGGTGGTGAAGAATCATCATCCACCACCTTTTAGTTCGGGCGCCACTGCAGGGACATTAGGTATTTTTTGAAAGCAGGAGAGATGAAAACTGAGCAATGCCCTCGCTGGTACTCGAAGCACGGATTCTCGAATATGCGCCGAGCGTGCTCACCACTACACCACGAAGGCATGCTAAGAAGGCGGGAGATATACCTTACAATGTAAATTGCACTGGATGAAAGCCCATGTGGGACATAAGGGGAACGAGAGGGCGGATGTATTAGCGAAATCTGCTGCCCTTGGAGAGGGAGACTTTGATTGTTATATTCCTGCCTCTAAAAGGAAATCAGTAACAGCTCTGTATGTAAATAATATAGAAAAATGGAGGTTAAGCTGGGGGTCGTCAGATAAAAATCAAGGAATACTAAAGAAAATTAAAATTGATAAAAATATGAATATTTATAATGATATAGACGTAAATCAATTAATAACAGGTCATGGACGATTCCCGGCTTACCTAAAACGATTTGGTATACAAAATAATGATTGTTGTAGAACTTGTAACAAAGTTGGAGATGCTCAGCACTATTTTGATGACTGTATATTAACTGGGAGTGCAAGGGTTAAATATAAGAAGAACTATAAAATTGATATAAGGAAAAACTATAAGAACTTAATAGATTACAGTAGGACTGTTATGAAGATTCTAAATACAAATAGAGAAGCAGCGGGAATTGATGTTTAAGTGTTTAAAAATCCGTTCAATAGTCAGTTTTTAATGTATATTTTAAAGGAATGTATTGTTGATATACTGAATGTTATAATTTCGATGTTTTATAATTTTAATTTTGGTATGTAGTTTGAAAACTGATGTCAAAACCTGATGTTTAATTGATGAATTATAGATTTTGTAAATTATTGTTTAAAGAGAGGATGATATCATAAAACCTTCTTGCTAAATGTGAATAGAAATTGTAATGAATAATGTAAAATATTAGAAATGTTTGAGATATATTATCAATTGTAATTTTTATATTTATATCTTTTGTGATGGATCATGTGAAATGAGGCAACAGAGTTTGTATTGCTCTGAATTGTATTACATGTGTATGTGTTTTTCTTTTATTGACATTAACACAATTTAAGATTTAAATAATTGGGACTGACAGATAGAATTTCCTTTCCGTTTTTATATTTTTAAATATAAGTTTTAAATTGATTAATTTTTACTTACTAGTAATTTTAGATAATTGACATTAATTTTTTCACCAATGCAGTCCTTTGTTTTGCTTTTAACACTACGCACCTGTTTTAAAAAATTTTTCTGTACTTGGAGTACATGAAATTAGAAACTCATAAATATGCTTTATTTTACAAACGGGGATTTATTTAATTTAAACATATTGCCACTGAGAACTAGTGTCTCAGTGGTTGTTAGACGGACCCCACGGTTGATGATCTTTCCGTAGGTCAGATAGGCTTTTTTTCGGTACTAGTGGTTTTAGGGATCTTAGCATTGGCTTTCTTTACTCCCCTGTTGTTGTGGTATTTGTTGTGTGTGTTTAATTAGATGTAGATTTTAGATGTTCTATATTTTTGTGTTGGAAAAGTGGAGTTACTCTTGTCACAGTTCTGTTGGTTTTTTGATGGTAATGTATTGTGATTTTTGGTTTGTTCTTTGTTTTGGAATTGAGGCCTATTGTGTTTGATTGTACCGATTAAATCACAGACCTGTACATTTTGTTTTTGAGATTTTTAGTTATGATTTTTGGGATTTTCCCTTTTTTTTATTGGTAGTTCCCTGGTTTGTTTGTAGTATGTATGGTTACATGTTGTTTGTTCTTTTTTCTTGTAACTAACGGTATGATTTTCTTTAGTTTTGTTGGTATGAATGGATGGATCGGTCTTTTAATTGCATCCATACTAAAATGTATCTTTTTGGTTTGATTTGTTCACATTATACTAAACTTTTTTTTTTTGTTGCCCGGTTCTTGAGGCTTTGGTTTTCTGGGGCTTCGGCTTATACTATGATAGTTATTACATCGTTGTATTTTACATAATTTTATTCTGGACACGGCCGGACCGACTGTTGTCTTCATTGTTTGTTGTTAGATGGGCTAGCTCTTAATTTGAGCCATACGACTGGAGCATTCCAGTCAGGTGGGCCGGAGGGCTGCGCCCCCATTACTACTACTACTACCTTACAATGTAATATATCCTGAGATTTGTTTTTCTTTATTCCAGTTGCATTAAATATGGGGTTTTTTGGGAGGGAAATGGTGCACCGTTGACTGGACGGCTGACTTGCTATTATCTTCAAACAATTATGTCCTGCTAGTGGGAAGTTATCTACTACTTAGCTAACCACAGCTCAAAAACAATGTCAGCAGGCAAATAAATCGGTCATTTATTTCTGTGTATTAGTAGAATTACAGTAATAATTTAGAGATGAAGTTCCGAATACATTACGTAGAACTAGAACCTATAGACATTGAAATTTTAGAAATCTTAAAGACAGAATTTTACAGATATTTATAATGTGTTAAGAGTTGTAGTTGCGGAAGACGAAATTTGGAGTTACGCCTTTATGTTTGAATTTTGCACAGAATTCGGAACTGTTTTATTAGGTGCTACAGTAATTAAAATGTTTCACAGTTATTACAGAATTGATGCATACAATCTTTAATGTTTAGGTCATTTTAGTTTTGATAGGTGTTACTATTCATCAGAGTTATAATTTACGTATTTAATTATCTGTATTGCTTTATTGCCCTATTAAGAGCTCCATTGTTGCCCGGGAGTAATTTGCACTATTTTCGTTTATTACTTTTAGGTGGTTTTAACAGATGTAACTTTGCCGTCATGTGACAGTCTTGTAGGTAGTGGCTGAGGTCGCCCTTGATAGCACAGCAGCACGTCTGTTTCTTTTTTGCCAAATCTGTGTAGATAGTACAACAGAGAAACAGGCAGGACGCAGGGGTGGACAATGAGCTGCGTATAGCTGTGTGGCACATTTGCAGTTAGTCTTGAGTTTTGTGGAGACCTTCTGAAAATACTATTTACAGGTCACTCGACAGACATTCGTGTTGTCCCAATTCTCTTGCTAATCTATGTCCCAGTCTTGTTCTTGAGATGGCAGACTGGATTTGAAATGTAAATGTGATTCGTTCTAGGATCAGTTGTTGCGGCTTTTACTAGCTTATCCGCGAGCTCATTTCCTTCTATTTTGATATGGACATTGACCCACCTCAGCTGAATCTTTTCTTTATTGTGTGCAATAAAATGGCGGATGTCATGTACAATTCTGCTTTTGCTTTTGTTGCATTAAATAGTTAAACATTCCATTGCTATTTTGCTTTCCTTATCGCGTTTGGCTACTATAAAAGCATATTTAAACATTTATTACAATATTACCCACGCTAGAATACTTCTCCCCAGAAATTTTTGCGTCAGTTATTTAGCGTTAATAACGTAATTAAATCTAAGCCTTCTGTTTTATTTAGGATTCTACGATCATTAGCAAGTCTTGTCTGTAATTAGCTTTTCCTCCAATCGATCTGCATTAATAAGCCATAGGTCGATGCACATTAAGAGTCTAATCAATGAGATCTCTCGAAGTATGGCTTTTGTACAGCGCTTCGCTGCAGAAAATAACTAACTTATTCCATTGCGATTTGTGCTTACTATACAATGCTTTTTCAGCGCTTACTTGATATTTTTATTGGTAAATGCTAAGAATTGAACAAATGTTTCACTTTGGTATGTTATCTACAACACTTTTAGGCAATCCTAAAATAGAAAAATACATTAGAAAAGAATAATTTTTCTACGAAGTATTCAGTCCCATTAATTATTTAGTCTGTTTTGAAAAGAAATGCTCTTAGCACAGGAGCTCATGCAATCGCGTAATATGGCAGTTTACCTTTCAGATTTTCTTTTCAGGTACTAATGAATTCAATTAATTTCTGCGAAAAAATTCTTTTCCATCCTACAGAGAGTACTTCAGTACTGCTTATTTCAGTAAACTTACATTTATTATTCAATTTAAAAAATTTATGTGGCCTTTCAATTTTATTTCCAATTTCTGATTTTTATGACAAAAAAAATAACTTGCATGTGTGAATTTAAAACTCAATTCTGTTTCCGACCAAAGAAATAGAAATTTTAAAATACAGGGATTTTGCTCCCTGTTAGTTACTTATTTAATAAATTAAACTCAGTTATTAGTTACATATTTATAAACTGAAATTTAACAAGTAAGAAATTCAATTTTTAGTTATTTATTAAATTAACCTTATATGATGGGTTGCGATCGAATAAAGCCATACGAAGAAGTCTGCAAGTTTCCAGTCTATAGAAATAGTTTTAACGTACACTTTTATTTATCCGTACCCAATAAGTTTAGGAATTAATTAATAACAGCAAAAATATGAAGAGGTTCGGCGTAAAACTTAAGTTAATAAACAAAAATTATATCTCAGTGTAATTTTGTTGGAGCTCAGATTGTCTTTATCAAAGCATTGTTATTGTAGAGAACACAGTGGAAGTTGTGGAAGTTGGAGATCTTGTTGGAAAGAAGAGGAGTTGCACTCAGTACTCAATTTTTTCACGCTTTTGACAGTCACAGAGTGAAAATTAAGTTATTAACGAGACTGTTATTCATAAAAATTTACAGAGCTTCTAAGAAATCCAAACAAAGAGTCAAATTTTCTCTAGCAATTTTGGCCTCCAAAAACAGAAAGTTGTGATTTCCCCTCACAGCTTAGTAAGACGCTATTGAAAACTTTTCCACTTTTTTATATGTAACGTACTAGATGTTCTCATTTTCATCTCTTTTCATTCGTCCAAGTATATCAACTTCCGCATGATGCACTACAAACTCTACTTCTCTCACCGCTATAACAACACTTTTATAAAGTCGGGCTATGCCCTGACGAATCCGCATTCAGCGATAAATTTAATATTTTGCTTATTTGATGTAACTTTTTTCTTAGATTTCTACTTTTGTTTACTATTAAACTGCATAAAGTGGTTTTTTTCTGAAATGCTTGTCTCAAATGATTAATATAAAAAAGAAAATAATAATAGATACATAATTTTAAAATTAAGTTTTTTCTTGTTGATATTTCCTTAAAATTAAAACCTATAGTAGTAATTTTAAATAATGGACTGTAAAAAATACGAATGCTAACAGTGCAAGTCTTCCGCAATAAAACAGCTAATGCAAACCAAATATTTTTTGTAGACTTGAAATTGCTCAAGTTATTATAGCATAATACTGATCTTAAAGGTGTCTTTGGTAGTTCCGCTGTATGACACTGGCTTCCTGTCTATATTTCTCTGGTTCAACATAGGACCGAAATTTCATGATGTATCCCTCTCAACCTCCGAAGCTTAAATCATTCTATCGTTTATCAAGTTAACATTTAACCATCGCCCAGATGGTAAATGTTTAGCGTCGCTGACTGCCGTACTCAAGAGCCCGAGTTCGAATCTCGGAGAAGGCATGGATGTTTGTAAATGTATAGTGACTGCTGGGCATATGGACACTCAAAATATGCGACAAGCTGGAAGTCCTTTCAAGAGGTTGTGGTAGAGAAAGAGATGTGGGAGTTTCTAGGATCCGCTTCCCCCCTCGGGGTGCTATCCTTCAAAACTGGAGCGGAACTCAGCATTTGTTAGTCGTCTTGGACTAAAAAATGAGCTTTGTAGACACACAAACTTTATTAACATTAAAAAACGTGAAATATTATTAAATTAAAAATCGCCTGCAACACAGTGCGGCTAAAAAGCTTATTCTTGTTTTTATTTTTATACAAAAAAAAACATAAAACATGAATATTGTCGCCATTCACACAAATTTATAAGCAGAACAAAACATGTTGTCAACAAAACAAGATTGTCGTATATTAGTGATAACATAGATTTAAAATACTGAGAAAATAAATAAAGCAAAAAAAAAATAGAAACACAAATAGTACATAATTCCAAAACGTCGGATTGTCACCTGCATGGTTCTCAAGGACGACAGACGTAATCTTGTATTTCTTGCCATGATAAATAATTCGTGGGCTTGTTCTGATATTATCAGACAAGTGAGTTTAGTAACAAGAGCAGCATTTAAACCACTTCGTTGTTGAAAGGAGACGTGCAGAAGCATATTGAAATAAAAACGCAGAGTGGGATGGAACTGCTTTGTGTCTAGTAGTAGCGTGAAATATAAGCCTATGTAATCATTAAAAAGCATGCGTTTATTCTGTGTCACAGAGTTTTGAAATTTTTGAATACAACTGAGAAGAAAGTAATCTTTAAGAAATGTTTGTCAGTTTCCATTTCTAAATAGTTTGTAAGGCAAAGAAAGTTGATCCTGCTTAATGGATACTGAAAGCTTCTATATAGCTAGAAGCTGCTCATATAATTAAATTTTATATAGGTGTTCTCATCTGTTTTAGGAAGAACCTTTCTTCTGGAAAATAATAAGGTAAGCAAGAAAATAAGTGTTAGTCGGAAAATGAAATGTGTTCTCTCGTATTAATTATTATAGATTCAAATTTATCCTTGTACTGATTTGCATAAACTATGCATATTTTTGTTAGTCGGAAAATGAAATGTATTCTCCCGTATTATATATTCAAATTTATCCATACACTGTTTTGCATATACTATGTGTATTTTGGTTTTATCTATTGAAGTAAAATAATGAAAGTCAATATTTTTGATAATTTTGCTTACTTTAATCACGGTAAATTAGCATATGATTTAGAAGCAAAATATTAATGAAAATTATTTTTATATGCATTCGAAAGCTATTTTTTCTGTTCCTTTACCGCTGAATTAAACTTATGCTGTAGCTATCAAGTGTTCAACTTCACAAAGCATAGGACTCTTTGAAAAGGTCTTTTAAAATCATTGATTCAGGAAGCAAACAAACGGACAGAATCACAGATTTTTAAAGATATGTAGACTTGAAATTGTTCGCAATGGTCTCTATCAATTCTAACTTCAGACTATTTGCTGGTTCCTTGTTTAAATCTATGTAATGACTGTTTTAAACATGATAACTTAATCGTCAATGATCATGATTAAAGTAATACAATCAGAGAAAATAAGTGACGTAAGAGTCTTGAGTTAAACGAACAAAAACTGCAAAACTCGATTTTCCCACGAAACAAAACTAGTCCTCTCGATAAAAATAAGACAGGCAAACGATCTTGTGTAAAAAAAATAAGAAAACTCTAACTCGTTTATGGAAGTCGTGCAGCCCATGAAAAACCCCAAAGAAAGTGAAACAGGTTATTGTTCGAGGAGATTTTATAGATAATGTTCTTGGGCGAAAAGCATAATTTCCCTAAGGATTCTTTGGCGAAAGAAGAAATTCAGTTCGTCTGCCCTTCTCGAGGTTTAAAAGTAATCAATTTTCTAGACCTTCCAAGAGTAAATTTATTTTCTGGAGGGAAATAATTTCATGCCGCACAATTTTTGTTTTTTATGATGACTGCAATAAACTGAGCTCTAAGATATTTCATTTTTATTTTATTATTCTCAGCCTAAGATTTGTAGACAGGAACAGCTAGAGGGTACAATTATTGATTTCTAAGCCACGCAGTGGGTATATTGGAAAATGTACGCTACATCTAAAATTAAATATCTATCCTTATACTTCTCTGTTTGTGTGTATAGTGAAATAAAAAATAATCTGGAAACTAAAGTAAGATCAAATTAGAAAGAAAAAGACAATATATCCATGCGCAAAAATAGTAGTACATCTCAGTTATAAAAGGCAGTAAAGCAGGAAATAAAAATAAAGGCAGCGATATAGTTTTAAAACGTTTCTAGATATACAATATTAAACGACGTTATATTTTAACAGTGAGTATATTGTTCGATATTAAATTTCTGTAAATGAAGTGACTTCGTATTGCTGTATTGACACTTTGAATTGTCCTTTTTGATTGTTTGATTTTTTTAACTATGTAGATATTAATTTTCGCGACATTCTCTAATACAAAAATTAGCCAGTTTTGTTTTCAAAATGACTTTTGCCAACTAATGCGGCTGGAACCTTTGAAGAAGAGAGAATTACTTATCTTTACTTGGAAAAACGTACAATTTTTCTGCTAAACTGCCACTCATCTAAAGTTGAATTTTGCATAAATGAAGATACAAATGCGAATTAATAAAAATATAAGTTGTACAGAGAATTGATGCAAAACAATATTTAAAGCTAATATGTATTTTCTGCTATTTAAATATGCAAAGAATTTCAGGCGTTATATGCCTAAAAATCTGTATTATACATATATTAAAAATGAGATGCACCAAAATAAATATGATGGAGCGTATTTTGCTCAAATGGAACGGAAACGAAGGCTCAACTACAGCGAAATGTCTCTTAACCATCATCCAGTTGTATCAAAATAACGGAACGTTTGAAGACAATATCAAATAACAATCATACAATATCAAAACAATCTCTCAGACAATATCAAAATAACGATCAACAATCAATCAACAATCTATCAGATCAATCAACAATCTATCAGACAATATCAAAATAACGGAACTTTTGAAGGTCAAAATTTAGATTTAAGAAAAAACAAAATATGTAATGGTCTAAAAATTTAAAAGCTTAAATGTAGAAAACGTTTGTGTTATGTTGTTTTAACCGTTCAACGTAACAAGCATAATCCAACCAAAGAATTACCCAGAGATATAAAGTTGAACTACTCGTCCCTTTCTATGGATCGAGATGTGAACTTCAAAAGAATGATGCAAAGAACATTAATTTACGTCCTCGGTTGGCGTAAATTGTGGCCTTTGATCATATTCGTGGATAACGATTGAGTGAGGAAATTTCTCTTGGTAATAAAACACGTCCGGTGCTCGTGGCCGACATCCTGGATTTAGTTACATATTCTGAGAAAGTTAGTTTTAGTGAAGAGGTGGTGAGACTTGGGTGAACGTAAACAATTCTGTTTCCGTCAAACTCTTTTAAGAAGACGACAAAATAATCGGACATCTACAGCAAGACGAGGACACGTGGAGCAAAAAAGTTACGTGAAAGGAAGCTGATGAAGGACTGTCGACTTTCTTTAGATTTGCCAAGAAATTTTCCCCTAAGTTAGTATATGATGTTGTGAAGCTTCACCGTATGCACGGTTATCTTTTAAAAGACAGTCACAGTCTTGTAAGCAGGGAAACTTTCGAAGTTACATGCATCACATTTAGGAAATTCGTAACTTTCATGCAACATACATGTTGTAACTTTAAAATGTTGCTTAGTTTTGTTTTTCGAAATAAAAAATTATATATATGTATACTTAAACAACGAGTACGATTCTCGATATAATTTTTACTTCCTTGTATGAAGTAAAAAGGAAGTATTGTAATCGCGAAAAATTTCGGGTACCATATTTCAACGAAAATATCTATTTTGACCGCTATCGAATGCAACTTAGCGATGTTTTTGAGTGACATCCGTATGTAAGGACAGAATAAAAGACTCTTTTCTCCCAAAATAATTAGAAAACTAATTTCAAATGGATTCTGAAGAGATTTTTTTCGTAGCGTGTATGCAAACCTACGTACGTATGTATGTATGTATGTCGCATAATTCAAAATCGAGGAGCCTCAGAACGTTGAAATTTTGTGTATAGGGCTGCTATAGCATGTAGATGTGCACCTCGCATTTTGGTTGCAATCGGCAGCACCAAAAGTGTATAATATATGTATAAATATATATATCCACTGTGTTACTCGGCTCAGTGAGCTCAGTTTCTTTAATCTTATAAGTTTGTAAATTGTGCAATTTTTGCTTTAAAAATGATTGAATTATGTTATTCTTAGCTTTCGGTTAGGATTTTATGCCCTTAGTTATAACCTGCATGCAATAATTGTGGAATTATCAACAATTTAAAAGTTTTTTAAGGGCGGCTAAGCCTAATTTTGGGTTATGATAGCGGACAAATTTGTTTACATTTGAAGCTTAGTAGAATAGTGGAAATCCACTATTCTATTGCCAATCTAGAGAAACTGAGCTTCGCAACAACCAAGTAACGTCTTCTTTTATTATTGCGAATTAAATTATGCTTCAGTCATTCTGGAATTATCATTTAAGTTATTAACTGGGTTTTGCGTACAAATTGTAATTTTAATTGTAAAAATTGTTTTTTTAAATTGTTTTATCTGTAGTTGGCGTTTTATGTTTTTCTATATCTTTCAATTTTTAATGAAAATATTTTGAATTTTTATGTATTTTTACCTTATGCGAAGTGAGAACTGAATTAATTAGTAGCGCATGCGCGTTAGGTAAGCGGCGCTGTATCGTCTGTAAAAAACTGTTCCTTTTTTATTTATTTAATTTCTTTTATACATCGTTTTAGATTTATTATAGTATTTGAATAGAACTTGTGGTGATTCTTCAGATGCTATAATTTTTGCTCACTGTGAGTTATAAAATGAATGAGATGTAACGCTGTTAAGTGAACCTAGCGACGAAGTGTGTCTATGGTAAATTAATGTAATGAACTTTAAAGAGTGCATTTATTCTACTGTGGTTTATGCGCTATCGACGAAGTAGATTTAATTCAAAATTCGTTAATTGTTAATTCAATATATTTAAATGAAATGCAGAAAATTGCGTGTAATTTAATATTCCGCACAAAGAAGTCATGTGGTGTACACATCAGATTTCTTTTAATTGTGGCCGATAGATCGAAAATCACGACCGATGGACTTCGCATGCTGCAATTTCAACTGACGGCATCATAAAGAATAAACAAGAAAGTTCTAGATATATAATTATCCGAAAATTTATGTTATTCACATTCGGCGAGGTCCTATTGCTGCCGGTTTAAAGAGATTCTACTGTAGTAATATTTAGCGGTTATGCATGATTTCCAAGAACCGCGCATACTACATTTTGTTGTATAAAATTATACACGCGGAGAGCTTTTAATTCTGACGATTTCTCTTGTAGTATTATATATTAATTTAACTAATCGAATTTTTTTAATTTATGTTTTTCCTTTTTTGTCATGGACTTGCTCATTCCAGAGATTATGCAGATTTTAGTGGCAAGCAATTTGGTATAAAATCAGAGGAATAGCTCATAACTGTATGAGTTTGGGGATGAAAGTTGGCTGCCTTGCCCTCCAGCCTGTCATTTTACAAATAGCCGCTGTCTCGTGTAAAACTAAACTTAAGGAGGCATATTTGGGTTGTAAGCTAACATTTGAAAAATTACTGGTCCATACGTCAGTTTGTAGCCTTTCTTAGGAAGAAATTTTATATTTCACTTACTTTTAAAGGCAGATTTTGCCAGGACTGGCATACTTTGTAACTTTCTATTGTAAGATCTTTTGTTTAATCCTTGACGATGAGGTAAAATAAGCTTAATTTAAATTCAGTTCTAGAGTCTTTTTCTTTTTTTTTTTCAGAAGCTGTTAAGCTAGCAGTGGAAAACTCATTTACTTTCAGGTAACACTTGAAGTATAATATAGTAATTGAATAATGTTAAGAATTAGAACTAGCCCCCTACAGGTACTGTACTCTAAGCTGGCATTTCAAGAAAATGTTATTCTTTTTCTTAGAAGTAGTTCCGTCTTTCTGTCAAAATAATTCATTATTAACAAACTCGAGAATGATGTTTCATAAATCTATCTATACCAAAACTACCAAGAAATGGATATAATAATTAAATGTATATATATTGATGAATGTAGCGATATATTTTAGAAACACAAGCTGTTCGACATTAGGTTATTTTGAAACAGGAGACATGAAAAATGACCAATGCTCTTGCCGGAACTCGAACCCCGAACTTCTCGAATACGCGCCGAGTGTGCTGACCATTACACTACGAAGGCATGCTAAGAAGGTAGGAGAAATGCCTTTATACTACCCCTTTTAAAGGGCGATTGGAGATTAGGGGACCCAATCACCAAATCATGGTAATGGAGAATCATCATCCACCACCGTTTTTAGTTCGAAAGCCACTGTAGATTTATTAGGAATTTTTTGAAGCAGGAGATGTGAAAAATGAGCAATGCCCTCCCCGGGACACGGACCTCTCGAATACGCGCCGAGTGTGCAGACCGTTACACCAGGAAGGCAGGCTAAGAAGGCAGGAGAAATCCTTATAACTTTTTCTTCTGAATGTGCAGGAGAAGAAAATTTTAATCTACTAAATCTGAAAATTTTAATCTAGTAAATGGGAGATCTAGAAAATGTTCTGCAGCATTATTGTTTTATAGTTTATTATTACCATTCCGTTCAGAAATGTGTTATATTATTAGTATTATGTCTTAATGCATGTTTTCGGATTATTTCTGGTTTCATTATTGAGCACTTATACTTAGTTTTATTTAATTCAAAGGCGGAATATTGAAATAGAAAATTTGTCTTAATTCATAAGTAGCAGTAAAAATTGAAAACCAGCTACTGAACACTGAATTTTGTATCTTCACAGTATGGCATCGTATAGATTTATGTACATATTGATGCAAATCACCAATATTTTGTTATCTAATGCTTAAATTGCCTTTACTATATCATCAGTATAAATTATACATGCTATTCGTAGGAATACTTTATATTAAAAACGCTGCATTTTATTAAAGTTGCGGAAAAAAGATTGCTAAGACAAGTGCATTAATAATGCAATAAAGTTAGATAGAATAGCGATTGAATTAGGATGCTTTAAAAGAATGCGTTCTTTTATTAAGAGTAAGTTGAAACCGTGTTTCTCAGTACGATAGAAACACTGAGAAAGAAGATTTAATAAACGCTCAAGCTGTTCAAATTTAATCTAAAATTATTCTCTGCCTAGTTCTTTCTAAAAGAATGCAAGAAATGGTGTCGAATAAGTATATTTCAATAAGTATGATAACTAAAACTAAAGTGTGGAAATGCAATACGGCAATGAATAGCTATACGGCAGGAGTAAAAATAAAAATACGAATTGTAAAGTAGTACATAATCTTCAAACATTAAAAAAGCCACAAAAACATGATATCAAATATTAAGATGCTGATGAAACTATAATTTAAGAGTTAACTCTCACGTTCAGTTTTTAAAATATCCTGTCGTTTATTATAAAATTTTATTCACGGCAATAGAATTTGTTACTGGATTGGATGTCTCATTATCTGGTTTTCTTCAATTTTAAAACGCTGCTGAATTGTTATTTTTTCTTCGTATAGTCTTCTTTCATATTTATTATTAAATATGAGAATACTTCTAGATTTAATCCAATTTTTGTATCGTTCAAATACAAGGATTTAAGTTCGAATATTTATGTAAATGCCAGTATCTGTCAATGTGCATTTAAAGATCAAAAACAATACTTAACTTAAGAAACTCCTAACGTCAGTTTTTGGAATTTTTTTAATTAGAGATATTTCTTCCAGAACTTTATTGATATTTTTGACAAACTACGAAATGTTGCGTATATTAAATTTCTTGCAGTAAAATGTTATAAAACATTTATTTTTTATTCATAGGAAAACTAAAATGTTCAGAAAAATTTGTAGATTCGTGATAGCAAAATTGTTCCATTTATACATTTTTTTCTATTAAACAAAATCCCATTCTAAAGCAGCTTTATCCTTTTGAATCTAAATCATTCTATACTATCATGACGGTGAGTATCATTCTGTCTTCCACATTTTTCAGTGTCACTCATAAACTGTCTCACGTCGAGTCTAGATTTTCAGTTAAAATACTCGTATCTTATCTATCAACTAATTAACAAGCAAAAGTTATATTTTATAATTACTTATAAGATGTAAGAAATTAACTCAGTGTCGATATCATTAAATGACAAATTTACAAAATTGGTTCTTTAAGAATATGGCGTTATAAATATTGTAATAACAAGTAAAAGACAGAAAATTCTAAAAAAAATCTAAATTTACTTATTGCAGAGTTGTAACGTCATTTGAGAAAACCACACTGGTAATAGATATAGTTGCAGAGTTATTGATCGTATATGTATCATTATAGAATTTTGTCTAAACAAAATTAATCACTTTTATAACATTTTTCTAGAATACAAATAGGACTGTAATACTAAGGTATGATAGATACAGATTTTCAATTTAATTTCATATCCAGTAATATCTTCGAGATAGTAACGCATGGATATAATTATTACATAGCTTATACACTGCTCGACACTGAAAATGCAACACCAAGAAGGAGTGGTCAAAAAGTGATGAAATTTGGAGAAAAGACAGAGACAACAAGCAGCAATAAGTGATCTTTATTTCAAAATGATAGTTAGAATACAGAACGAGAACGGCGTCGGCTCAGTAGGATGTAGGACCACCGCGGACAGCGATGCACGAAAAAACGTATCTAGGCATAGAGTCAATAAGAGTGCGGATGGTGTCCTGAGGGATGGCTATCTATTCTCTTTCAACCATTTGCCACAGTTCGTCTTCTGAACGAGGCAGGGGCAGAGTCTGCAAACGGCGTCTAATCACATCCCACACATGTTCGATTGGTGACAGGTCAGGAGAGTACGGTGGCCAGGGAAGCATCTGTATACCTTGCAGAGCATGTTGGCAGATGCGAGCACTGTCTGCTGAAAAATTGCATTAGGCAGCCCCTGAAGGTAGGGGATTGCCACCGGCCCCAGTACATTATACAAGTATCGTTGGGCCATCATAGTGCCCTAAACGCGAACTAGAGGTGACCTGGAATCGTAGGCAATAGCGACCCAAACCATTATGCCCCGTTGTCGTGCGGTGGGGCGTTCCACAGTTACTGCCGGATTAGATCTGTCTCCACGTCGACGCCACACATGTGTGCGGCGACTGTCACTAGATAAACAGAAGCGTGACTCGTCTGAGAACACATTTCGCCATTCTGTCATCCACATCGCTCCAGTCCGGCACCATTCTAAACGCCTATTACGACGTTTCGCCATTCTGTCATCTACATCGCTCCAGTCCGGCACCATTCTAAACGTTGGCGTCTGTGCTGTGGGGTCAATGGTAGTCTTGTTAACGGACGCCGTGAGTGCAGGCCACTTTCAACCAATCGACGGGGAATGGTTCTCGCACCGTAATGCTCACGCCTGACAGACCTACATTTACGTTTGCAATTAATGCGAGAAAAATCATCAAAATGGTTACATTCCAAAGTCAAGGTTGAATTTACGAATTTCTAATGAAGATTATGATACACCTGAATTGTTAATGAAAATAAACAATAAGTCAACATTTCTTCTAAAACTTTCATCCTTCCTTTTTGTCACATGAATATTTACTCTTAATGATCCATTTAGTCTACGTATTGCGATCACAAAACTCAACAGTCCTCCAGCATCTAGGGTAAAAATGAATGCTGCTAAAACAATTTTTCAGTTGAACCATTTAGTAATCGTTTGCTCAATATTTTGAAGAAGAAACAAGTCCAGAATATTAATTCAAAATTATGATGGACTTTTAGAACGGTAAAAAAGGATCAAACTTCACGTCTTTTACGGCAAATAATTTATTTCTCTATTGTAATCTCTTGTAAATTCTACAATTAAATTTTAATTTGCATTTTAAAGGAAAATATTTTAAGCTTCGAACATAAATAAATATTAGTTGTGTTTTATGCCTTTAATTTGTTGCAGAGTTTTGAAATAGTCTGATTTAGGATCGAGTGGTGTTATTTTGGAAAAGTCTGATTGATTAGCTAGAGTTGAGTGATATAAAGAGGACCGCCCTATTGGCATGGTGGTGTGGCGATGGTTTAACGCCACAATACTCCAAACTTGTCAGAGGATTCATTAAAAGGAAAGCCGAAGGCTTTAGTAAACCATAAAATTAACTTCATTTAAAATTAAAAGGTAAAATACGAAGTTAAATACATGATAGTAAGCCGACGTTAGATGTCGACCATGAACAAGTAAGAACAGTGAAAAGGTAAAATACGAAATTAAATACATGATGATAAACCGACGTCAGATGTCGACCATGAACAAGCAGAAACTGTGAAGTACAAGCGCAAGTGAGTCTCTTGGCGAAAAGTTGAAGTCTCTATGTTCGTGCTATAACAACTGCGCACTCGTACAGGGCAGCAAACATGGATACTGTATGCAAATATTAAAGTGCAAATATCCTCGTCGGAATACAAATATTCCGCCACAACAGTAAAGGAGCTGGCTGACACAAGCTTGGAATTAGGTTCGGATCTCCTGGAGAAGGCATCGCTGCTTATAAGTGTGTTTGCGGCCGAGAGATTAATGAAAGAGGCAAATGGAAAACCCACGGATCCGCCCCCTCCCGAGAGATTTTCCTTCAAAATTGGGACGCAGCTAAGAAATTGATATGGTTTTAAAACTGAACAAAGAAATGAAAAATTAACCGCGAGCAATCTTAAATACATTCGGAACTCAAATTCTTAAGCATTTAATGAAAAATAAAACAAATTCTAAATCGTTTCTTAGAAAGTGAATAATTAGTATATTTAATGTTTAAATACGTTTTAAAATATATTGGAATAAAACAAATAAATAGAAATTGATTTACTGAGGAAGTTGTAAATGCTGATTTGCGTAACTTTATTTTAGATAAAATTTAAATAAAAAACAGAATTTTCTTACGAAATTGTGTTTATTGTTAATGATATTTTTTTTCAGTATAAGAGGGTAATAAAAGAAGTACATTGATTTTATTAAATTTCCACGTTTCTTAACGTTGTGTATAAATTGCAGTTTATCATAAGTAGACGTTGGAATTTCATCGGTTAACATTTCCTTTACAACATGTTATATAACCAAAGACGGAAAAAGTATTTAACTTGAACTGGGCATGTAAATATTACTATATACGAAATTTTGTGTATAGTTACTATATACGAAATTTTGTGTATATATATTTCACAACTCATATATTGTTTCTTTTATTTCGGTATTATTTAAATAAGATCTTTGTTGAGGAAAAATCTAATAAATTAAAATAATTCTATTTTAGTCAAGGAATCTACTTCCTTCTTTTACTAGAAATTTTGACCCCAAAAAATTCGTTCAAACTCTGGAACATTTTTAAAACTCCTTTCATCTTTTTGCATTAAATATTCATTAGTAATTAATCTTATTTGCATGCAACAAATATTGCTCTTATCTTTACACAATGCATATCGATTTTTCTTATCTTTGTAAAGAGGAATATTAGTGTTAGTTGCATACGATCAAATTTTTTTCTTCGAAGCTTTAATACGCCATATCTTAAGGGCTTGATGAGTTTTACATAGATTATTTATTTTTCGTTTGATCTAATGACGTAACAAAATCTAAGAACCTGTAGCATTTGGAGTACATTATGAGAACTTTAATCAATTTCTTCTGAATGAGGCACTTATTACCAAAAGCATATAATCTGTAATTTAATATTTATGAACATAAAGTAAAATATATCGCTATATCCAAATCATTTTAGTACTATGTATGCATATGGTTCTTCTAATAAATGAAGTGAACTTAATTATAAAGTCTTCCAAAAAGCCATTAGTTGAAGCATTATACTAATATCTGTAAGGATTCCTGAAAGTTTTAATTTTCATAAATATGTTTTTAGACAGCGAATGTATTACCATCTGCAATTCTTTGCACGACCGTTATTTTCCTTAAGCATGGAAATGATACTGTTTTGGAAATAATCCGTTAAACATAGTACAGTTATAAACTGCGGTGAAGTCAATAGCAAAAAACGAATTCCTGAAATATTAGCCAGGATTAGAAACACAACCCTCTATGACATGAAATGGTTTTTAATTTACTGCATCCGTTCTAGCCTCTTAAAATTGCGTAATTTTTTACATCAGCTGAAGAATGTTTAGATCCTTCATCGAGTTTAAAATGTTAAGTAATTAAATCTATGGGGAGTTAATTTAACTTTAATTTATTTAACACGGCCATTTATTTTCAAAATACTCAGTATATATTTGTAGTGCGCTCAGGAAGTATCAGAAGAATTGCTAAACTTTTAATTGCTCGTTTTTCTTTAATTCCCTTTCCTGTACACTTATTTGTGGAAATTTTAAAGGATGAACTGGGGGTTAAAACCAAAAAATTAAAAGTATTTCGTACAATGATATCATCAGTAATCCAGAATTTTAAGGCCTTTTGATGACAGTATAGCATCGTACTGGAAGTAATGCGTATTCCTGTCAATGTGCATTGCAAAACTCACCATTTTGTACTTTGGTGATAAAAAACGTTTAGTCTCTTTCAGTAATTTCTATCTTAGCATTGTGTCACCTTCTCGCCAACATACAAGAGTAAAACATTTCTTTTTATATGCATTTATTTTAAAAAGGCAGTTCAACCATGGGGACAGAAAGGTGAAAAATTACAAAGAATAAACAAACTTACGTGTGTGAAATAGTAATGAAAAAAATATATTTTCATATTGCATGTTATTTAAGTAAAAGAAAAACAATAATAGACTGAAAAGCAAGCAAGAAAATCTAAAATTAAAATCAGGAATTCAGACCTCAGAAAGCCATATATTTATTCATTATATGTATTAAAATTGTGCACTTAAATTACCTATCTAAGATAAAACAATATTTTTTTATTCTAAGACATCCAAAATTCTATAAAAGATACACTTATAAAAACTGATGTTAATAAATTCAAATAAATAAAACTCTAACATGCACATAAACCCCACCAGCCGACGAGCGATAAAAGCGATTAAATACTGGTAGTTCGGTTCAGGCGAAAGAGATGACTGCATAGGCGTTTTTCATAGTTTACCCGATGTGTAAATTGGATACGAGCCAGTTTGTCTTAAAAGGTCCTCAGGGGCATCCATCGCTCTCCATGTAGTGCCGAAAAGCGAAACACGTAGTAAGTAAATAATAATAACATACACACATCTAAAAAGATATTTTATTATAATAACAATCGATTTACTAGCAAACGTAGCTCTTATTTGTCAGGAGCTATGTTTTTACATTTCTATCAGAGTCTTATTTTGTTTTAATTCTGAGAAAATTCTTAATTCTCGTGAGACTATTATTTCTGAATCACAAACAGACCCGGAATTTTAAAATATATCTGCAATAAAAAAATATTGTTGTCTGTGACCTTAGACTACCTTGAACGGGTACTTGCATCATGTCCATTTCCCCTAATACATTACTGATATATCGGTTTTCCTTCTTCATCTATTGTAGTTAGCTTTGTGCTACCCAGCTCTTCAGTTTTACTTCTTTCGAGTGACTTTACTCTGTTGACAGTAGTGTATGCTTGACCTTCTACAAATGATTGTTTTCCTAGATAAATTACATTATCTACAGCTTTCTCTTGTATCTTGTGCACTGCAGCTATGATAAAACTATAGATCAGTCAATGATAAAACTATAGTCAGTCAGTCAGTGATAAAACTGTGGAAAGACTCTTTTTTGTAAAATATCATCTAAATTAGCTTCGTAAAATATCAGCTTTCCTAAAATTGATCAACTAGTTCTTAGCTTTCATCTTGTTTGTTATAAATATGATCCAAATAGCATTGTGGTTTTCAATAAACTCAAGCTTTTAAAGTTGCATTCATCATGTTCAGTAGAACGTTTTTCATATCATTCAGAGATATTAATCCACTCACTTGCTATGATACATAAAATTTCAAAATCTTACACTGCTGAAGAGGGTTCTGTATATTTAGGAAAATACATTTTATAGAAATATTTAGCAAATTAAGATGACTTAATTAATTTAAACGAGCATTCACAAGCTGATATGTGCTTTTCTTGCAAAATCCTTGTATATATTTTGAATAGTTCGCAAGATTTACCATTCTCCACCCGTTGAATTTATCGGACACCTTGTGCGATTCCAGTATGAAATTCTACTGGTTCAGCTTTCAAAAAATGTTTGATGTTATAACATGTTGTTCCTTCGTTCGAACCACATGGTTGTTTATCTGTTTTCATATTTAAAATACAGTTGCATTATTATTATTAGTTCATTTATCTTCCTTACAACATTTTAACAATTATATTCATCTTAGATCGACTAAATTCATCCTAGAGAATGAGCAAAAATTCTAGTTTCATTACAGTCTGAACTGAGCATATAAATTAAATTATTCTTCCTGCGTGTCTCTATGTAACGAGTTTGAAAACTTTTCAGAAGATCGTACAGTTTACGGTAATTCACAAAAGCTTACTTCATTTATTCAATGCAGAATCTTTTCTGTTTCAAACCATGCTCGACTTTCAATTCAGACAACACTATGGATATGAGGACAGCCATGATTCTGAAATTTAGCTAGTCACCAAAAATGTGTTGCTTCATCTCCAAACATATCACAATTAGTTGCAAAATATTTCATGAATGCGTTCACATGAACCATGAATTGCGGGGAGAGAATGTGGCCGATTAGATAATTAGCGCGCGGCAACTCGACTCATCAAATCTCTGTGAGTTTGTTGACAAAGTTGTACGAGATAGGAATATTTATTACTTATGGCAACCTTACTTCAATCGCTAACACAATTTCTCGGAGAAAATAGTGTTCTGTTGAAGCTTACTAAATAATCAACTTCATGCAAGCTCTTATAAACTAGTACGTTTTACCTAGAGTTACCACACATCTCTGTTTTCCACGTCTGGTTTTTGGTGAATGCGCTCACTGTCCCAAAATTACATTTTCAGGACGGAAGTTTGCTTCGGTTTTATTTTCTCAAATAAAATTTGTGAGCTGGAAAAGTAAACGAAATAGAATTCTTCTTTTCTGATGTTTCAGTTGAAAAAACGTTTTCTCTCCATATTTCGTTTTTCTCCCTTCTTTCCCAAACTACTTTGTCATGCATCTATCTGTTCTACGAAAGTACTGACTTTCTTGTGTTTGGTTGGTGGTCTGGCTGTATCTAGAATTTCTCAAGTCATTCGTCTGGTGACAATGTTTTGTCATTTTATCAATGGTTTTTCCCGGACTCCAGGAGGAATTAAATTGAAGCACTTTTACAATACAGGTAAAGGAAACATTTATGGGAAATTAATGCCTCATTGCATGAAATTAGAAATTTTGGTAATTTTAAGCTAAAAAGTGCAACGTGGCGAAAAAATTTTAATTAAAATTTTAAAAAGTTTTAATTTGTGATTCCTTTGATAATTTGAGACTACGATCTCATCAAAATAAATATTGCAAGTAAACACTACATTATACGAGTATTAAATTCGCATCATAGTCCACTAGAAGTTTGAAACGCTTTAGTGGCGATACATCAAGTATTCAGACCACAAGAATATGTTTGAAACTAAGGAGAAAACTTATTAATCATGAAACAATTGATGAATAATCAGAATTTACCATTGGCACTGAAATTCTGGCAAGGCAAGTTCTTTATGAATCCTCTTAAATAACCTTAGAATTTACTTATTATATATTCTTTTGGATGATGCATGCACTTCGTTACATGACTATTTCTGAATCGCTAAAACTGAAAATTACAAGGACAGTTTTTTGTTTTCATAATCTGTTAGACACAAGTAATGACGGTTTACGATTGGTCTGATTTGTTTTATTTAATTACGGCAAAACACGCGAGAACTATCTGCCTAAGGGAAGGGATGCCTTTGTGGAAGACTAAGGCAAACTGGCTAATATTCACGTTGCACATGGGAAAAACTACGAAAACGCCCATGCAGCCAGCCCGTTCGTCCGGAATCAAACCCAGGTCAGAACTACCAGTATTCAGAGGTTTTACCGATCGTCCGCTGATGGGCCTGAAGTTTTACGAAAAATATTGTTATGCTATTATACTATGGTAATAGAAAATGTACACACATATTGAAGTCTGTGTCGAAATATGTTATCAGAGTTAATTACAGCAAGTATAGATCAACACTTAAAACGGTAGGGATAAAACGTAGTCAGTTTCTGCTATTTGTAGGATAATACCTTACGGCATTATCCATTTAACGGTATTTAAATAATTTGCAACTTAACAATTTTAGTGTATTTTAAATTTTACTTCTTGGTACTGGTACCAGTGAATTATCATTTTGGAATTTATAATTCTTGATTTATTTATTTAAAATTTTGGATTTAAAATTCATAAATGAAAAGTCAATTTATCCGTATGGTTATTCACAAATTAACTTGTAAATGTAGTATGATTAGCAAATAAAAGGCTACACTGAATTTTAGATACAAAAAAAAATATATCCCACAAAAATTTAAGCAATAGATTTGTGAAAAAAAATAACTTCATTTCTTCAATATTAACATAAAATATCTTGCAACGCGAAAGAGAATTAAAAATTACAAATTAGTGAAAGGCTTTTATTTTCTGAATGTTCGGGCCCAGAAATCCCTAGTGTGGACCCTAATCTTCACTACTACAAAATTGTGTTGCTCTTCAGTGTAAGAAAGAGAATCATTTAAAAGATTAATTTACCTGCACTTCTGAACAAAATTTTGCAGCAAGTATATTTCCATACCGTATGTATGAGAACTGTAATATGTTTTTATGCCTGAAGAAATTATTTCAAATGCTCTAGGTAAAAATCTTTATTTATCGAATGCGAAATTTTAAATTAGAGTTTTTTTGCGTACTAGCATCTATATATGAAATTTTACAGCAGCATATATATTGTAAGCCTCCTTCCATATACTTCTTTTAATTTTGTTCAAAACGATAATTAATTTTTCTGTTCACACTATTCTAAGCTCAGAAAAGGAATACATTATCAAACGCAGTAACTTTAAAAACTGAAATTCTTTTTGAATTAAGTTTTAATCTTATTCACCAAAGTGAAAACTTATTTTCATAAATTGACAGCATTTGATATTATTTTTACTTTAAAGAGAATAAAACTATTTGTATGAAATAATTATATTTTTTAATTAAAATATTTTAATGATTACCTACTTATTTACTTCTTAGCCTGAAGTTTTTAAGTTTGCGAGTCAAATTATTTTGTATTTTTCTGAGAAATACTTGTCACCTCAGAGAAGGTCTTTTTAGGGAGATGATCGCAATCAGATACATATCTATTGACTTTCGGCTTTTATTTTATGTAGTTTTTGAATTGTTTTAAACAATACATAAATAAGGGCTATACTGATCATTATTAATTCATACTTTTTAACATAGCATAACTTAAAAAAACCTGTGCGCTGTAATACGTATTTTGACTTATTCAAAATCTACTTGCAACACGTATTTATAATTTTTTGACTTATTCAAAATCTACTTGCAACACGTATTTATAATTTTTTGACTTACAGTGACACGCTTTAACCCGACAGCAAGCGCGCTCATATGAGTTACACGAGTGCGCACTAGGTCCAAAATACTCGATTCGTATTTTTTGAAGAAAATATTATAGATCTTCAAAAAAAGTGTTGCATCCATGTCAATAATAAATTTTATGATCAAATTTTAAAAATATGCCCATTAAAATTTTTAATTTCTCCAAATGCTTTTACAAAATAAAATTTCTTAAAGGAATACAAAATCGCATTACTTATTAGCATAACGAAAAAAAATAGTAGACTTTTACTCTGTATCGATTCTTATTTTCTTTATTAGCACTATAAATACAGAGAAAAACGCAACAGTTAGCAGTACACTGAAGAAAGTGTTTTCTTGTGTTTCAAATACAAATATTTTTAACATTTCGCGAAGCGCGTTTTCGTTTTCCTGTGCTCTTTTGTCGGGCAAACATTGCATCTTTTTTTTTCCCTTTCACTTTATTTTTGTTTCGTTTTCGATAATTTTTTTTCGAATTAAACAATTTATGCCATTCTCACTCTCGTTTTCAGAATCTATATCACTCTCTGAATCAATATCATGTGAACTAAAAATTCATGATCACCTCTATTCGCATTTTCTCAAATACATCTAATGACTTTTGCAATATTTCTTCATTGTAAGATAAATTACGTGACATGTTTGCCGCTTTCTATACTATCACAAATCAACCATATAATAGTAACACGAATAGGCGCGCTGGGTCTAAAAGACCCGATCCGATCAAAATCGAGACTCCGGATCAAAGCTCCAGAGAAAACACTTCGGAAACATAAAGAGGTCGACCTAAGACACGACTAAACTGGACCTCAACAACTTACGTTAAATAGGCGTGCATTGAGAAAGGTTTGTTTAAACGCGCGGGTCCATTGGACCCATTACGCGCTCTCTGGTGTTAATCATATACCAAGTTGAAATTCTTAATCTTTATGACGGTCGATCCTAAATGTCAAATTTTATTCTAAAATGAATAATATTTTGATAGAGTTTCTTTTGTTATCTATTTTGTGATATCTTGATTATTTTAAAATACGCAGTTTAAAATAATTTTGCAATTCTTTGAAAATAACAAAAATGTTGTGTTTAAAATAGAGACTTATTAATCCAAGTTTTAAAATTCCGAAAAGATTTCAGCAAGTGCTCGTTCACTGAAGAGATTCAAAAAAACGGAAATTAGAATTATGCCAAGTGATATTTTTGGCACCAATTTGAAAATTAGTCCCAAATTATAAACGCGAATATTTATTATTATTATTACAAAATTTGGTATTTAAACATAATATTAGGCATAGAACAGATATATTAAAAAGAACTCGGCATGCCGTTAAAGAAAATATCCAGTTTTGTATCAAAATACGTACGTTCGAGCAATGCTATGCATATGAATTTAATACATATCCTAATTGTACTTTCGAGGCATGAAAAATGCAACTTAAAATTGTAGATTAGTTTTACCAAAAGTGGCGTAACCATGAATGCAAACCTGCATGCACAAATAATTAATTAGTAAATAGTTAATTACTGGATGAGTATTAACGTTTTGGTAGAATGCAGCGACGGCGATCACCGAGGCATGCGGACGCGTTTCGAACTCTCATGTCTGTCGAATGGCAAATTATGTACTAAAAGGTTTTAAACGGAATATTATTATTCATTTGATTGTTATCTACAAAGAGTGTGTGCGAAAAATTTTAACTCGATATACTTTCAAGAAATAATTTAAAAACTAATGACAGTGTTTTTACCTCAGCGACAAATATCATTAGCGAGTTAATTAAAAGCGTGTAAAAATAACAAAGTACAGATTACTAACAACACAAACTTGTGTTTGATTGAACCTATGGGTCTTAACTGTGTAATAATAAATAAAACGTCCTTCAGAATCTACTATTAGACTGCTATAGAAGTTATTGCTCTGTTTGATGGATATGACGCTTTAAGTAAACTTTTTTAGCGCAAAAGAGCTATTGATTTGGAAACACGGTTTTGCGTTGTTTCACTTTAACGCGCTATTTCACTTTTCATTTCAGTCTGTTGCCATTCAGAAAATTGCAAAATATTATTCTTTCCTATTTAATCCGTCTGTTACTGATTAACAAACTAAACTATTTAAAAGCAATAGATGCGGTTCTTAAGAATAGTTTTTACATTTAATCTGACTGAGTTCAATAAAAATGCATTTCATTTATGATACATCTAATTAAGAACATTAAATATTTTTATAAAATTACACTATATATTTTTTCACTTTTTAAATATAGAGAAGTTATATAATGTTCCCATGTTAGTCTAAATGCGTATTCATCTACTGTCCTACAATTTCGCTGTTCCACTTGGGACATCTCTATTGACAATCTCTACTGATAAACCACATTAAACTTTAAAATAATCCTTTTGCGGGAGCATAATAATCTGAACCCTTTCAGTTTTCATCATCATCATTATTAAACTTGAAGTTAAATAAAAGGCAAATCTTGTGCGTACATTTAAACTCTACTTGCCGGTATTAAACAGATAATTGAAAATAGAATCTAAAATAGATTCGTAGCCTCAGATTACGCAATTGAACATGACAAAGCTGGCTCAAACTCTAATGGTGCGATTTTACATCGGATAACAAATAGCTAGTGCCGGAATCTTAACGGGCAGAGATGGGTAATGGAAAGTAAAGCTTCGAGCGTCGCATCTAAAAGCTCTGTATCTAAAACATTTAAAACCTTCTCCTTAAATAGTCTTTACTCTCATTTTCATTCTGATGAGGGCTAATGAAAGGAAGAAATAGTACGGATCCTAAACATGAAAGTTGGTTAATTAACATAAAAATACCTTCTAAATGTTCTTCACTTTAGAAACATTTCTATTAATAGCGTATCTCCTAATTAATGATTCAGGGCTTATATGTATATATGGCCCGAGTCAACTACGTCTTCAAATATGTATGTTCACTTAAACGATGAAATAAATAGGAGTTACAAGCTTCTGCATCACCCGCAGTTGTAAATCCAGGTACAATTAATTACTTCCTTAAAACTTCGTAAATTCTAGTGTGCTGTTGACGAGAATCTTTACGAAAAATGTAAATAGAAGTCTAACGCATATTATGAAGGTTTCTATGCTGCATTTTTGCAATAAAGTAAGCTAGAGAAAAGACTTTTTCTGACAAAGAATACTATAATAAATACATCTTTGTTACTGCCTTATATTCACTTATATCATAGTTTTATCAACATTGTCATTACATGTCAATCAACGTGTGAATTCTTTTAATTTACAAAGCACTGTAGATATGCTGTGTGTTACTAACACTAATCATCATAAATGAAAATTTTGTAACAAAAACAAAAGTTTGAAAAATGTGCGATACATATCGGGCATTTTTAACATTTCTTCAACAACATTTTTTAACGTTCCCTTCTTCTTGGCATCAATGCTAGTATAACTAAGTATACTTTCTATGTGATTTACTGTGTTACTTAAAGTTTGTAGCGACATAACAGGCGCTATGGGAAACTAACGAAGAACTGTATGCAATTGGTTTTCTGCAACAGCTTAGTTTACTAAACTGATTAATTGCTCAGCCCAAGATGACCAAAGTTATACGGTGCGTTTTAAGTAGATACACATAACACTCATTCCATTATCAGTAGAAGCCATTCAATTATCATTATTAGCACACTAGTTCCAAACTTATATCAAGTCAAATATATAGTATAAACTTATATAGTATATTTTGACCTATATATTTGACTTATATAGTATAAATTATATAAGTCAAATATGACTTATATAGCATATTTGACTTATATAGTTTATATTATGCATATTTGACTTATATACTACGGAATTATCTCAAAAGCAAAATGCATATTATAGTCAGTATTTTAGTTTTCCGTAATATTTTTTTATCTTTCGCTTTCTACCATTGACTTCAAGTCTGCGAGCATTTGCGTGCTAACATGTTGCGGAATTTAAACTTATTTGAGTTTGTTTTCTAGTAGTAGATAAAATGAAGTAATATCCACTTCACTTCCTCGCGATACATTTTTTATACTTTTAAATGATGTAGTTTGCTTAGTCAAATTCCTCTAAATCTTCAAAACATTATCTGAAACATTCGTTAAAAAAACATTCAAGTATATGAAAAACCGCGCGTATCAAACCAGCTTGCTTCAAGAATCAACCAGTTGCGAAGGGGGAAAAAGTAAAGAGAGAACATCACAGATAATAAGAAGTAGAAGAACAAAACCTGTCAGTTTTAAAACATCGCTGAGCAAAATAACATGATAAAAAATAAAACGCCAACAAGCTTCGTACAATCAAAATTTTCACATAAAGCATTATGGGTTTTTAAAAAAAAGCATGTGTTTTAGATTTTAAATTTCTTATACGCGTAAAATGCTTACTTCCTCTGTGTTTTTAACTGCTTTGCTTTTAACTGCTATATTTTAAAATTCGGAAGTCTTATTACCGTTTCTTTTTCAACCACGAACTTATAACAATGTTTTAATATTGTGAAATTTTGTTTTTACTCCCTTTCCTTGAGTCAGTTTCTCTTCACTGTTTTCGTTCGCGATGTCTTCGCAATGATGTTTTCGTTGGCAATCACTCAGGTTAGTATCAGAACGCAGGGAGATGGAAGAAACTTACTAAATGATTTGCTGAAGGTAAGAAGCCTTTGTTAAATAAATTTTAAAGTAATTTTGTAAACATGAGAGGTAACAACGCTCATTCCCAGTTTTTAAATCCTTAACTGTTGAGAATTCCACAAAATATTACTTTTTATCTAACAATACTTTGCACCTATCTAAGCAGTAAACTGCCCCTTCAAAATTTGCAAAGATACTGACTAGAAAAAAAGTGAAATATGCGCAAAACCTTTATTTACTGTGTCTAAATCGTACATGCAATGTGAATATTTCATTCGATATAAAACGTAATTTGTTCCGTGGAATGGTAGATTAATTTAAGAGTTTGTAAATTTAATCTAGTAGTTAATAAAGAAACAGATAAATTACTTATCCAAAGAAGAAAAGCATATTTAAAATTTTGAATCGTAAATGGCCGCTTTAAGTAACTAAACGATTATATTCTTTTTACGATTCACAAAAATTCAGAAAACTTGCGTGGCTATAATATTTCAGACTGATGTGCGTGTGTGTAGGATATAAGGCACTCTATTAAGAAGCAAACATCAATCATACACTACCGTGCAAGCATATCTGCTCATTTTCCTCAAAAATGGCTTTTTTGATCGCTCATAACATTCAATAGATGATCTAACTCTTCAAAATATATTTCTCGATTACGAAGTTTGGAGCGATCTCTTATCTCGCAGAGTGAAAATACAAATTATCCTAATGCATTCCTTTCACTTTTATGTTTCCCCAGAGAAGAAAACACATTTCACTGCATCATGTTTTCGCAGTTAAAGGCAAACACTGTAAAATTAATAACAATGATTATAACAGCACACAGAACGGAAATAAGCGTTAAGAAAATTTCGTGTTCTCTTCACAAGAATGATTTTTGCAATAGCGATATATCACAAATAATTGCTAGATGTAGGAGTAAAATGCAAGTGAGAAATATACTGTAATTTAACAACATCCTGCAACAAATCTAATGTTAGTTTTCCGGTGCATGTTTTCCTAAAACTGCCATTTCCTTTTCGTCATGTAATCCATTTATCTATGCTAAAAGCTAAACTGAGATTATTATGAATAATTGGATATTGTGATTATACTTTTCCCTGTGTTACTGATATGAGAGATTTTCATTTCAATTAATTTACACTTGTTTATATTATGCATATTTGACTTATATAGTATCATGCTAGATTTACGTAGGAGCAAATAAACAAATTTTGCAGAATAACACTGATTTTAAAATAAAATTCATCTTAAAGATTACGCAGCAAATATCCTCGTAAGGTTGCTTTTATTTGCGCAGAGTGTGTTTATGATACCGCTCACTCGTTCTTTGAATCATCGTGACTATTATGCATAATGATGTCCTGAAGACGATAAATGTTTTATATGGTGATGTCCTCTAGGTGGTTATGTGCGCGGAGAGTAAATTTACCTGTGCAACTTTCTTAAAATCATTGAACTGTAGTTCACACTCTCAGCTCAGAAACAACGTTGATTCTGAGCTGAGCAGTTTACCAAAATATCAATCAGGAAATATTGTCTTATGTTTCAAATTCAATGAATGTGTCGGTGCTTGTATTAAATAGAAATTCAAGTAGTACAGTGAACAAAAGATGAGTACTTGAAAACAACCTGTAGAATATTCGATAAATTTGCAAAAAATGCAAGAAATTTGTCAGAAAGTTTTTAAATAAGCAGAAATTATATAACTATTTATTATATAATTGTTGTTGTTGTGTCCATGACCACATGGAAAAATGATTGCCAAAGCCTACTCCGAAGAGAGGTTGGACTTCTATTTTCCACCTCCAATTTTGAGGGAGAGCACCTCGGGGGGAGGGGAATCCAGGGGTCTCCCACCCCTCTCCTCTCCCACCAATCCACACGAGAGGACTTTCGGCTCGCCGCATATTTAGAGTGCCGCCACGCCGCACGGACACTATACAAACATCCATGTCTTCTCCGGGATTCGAACCCGGGCCCTTCGGTACCGTAGTAGGCTCCTTTAACCACTATACCATCTGGGCGACATAATATAATTGTTACGCAGTAGTACTTATTATGCAAAGCCTTTATTATGCAGCTTGAACATGGCACTTTTATTCACTATATTACACTCAAATTTTGCAGTGCAAACAAGATTAGCTCTCTGCCAGTTAAAAACACTTAACATAATTCAGTTTCATAGAAAGTCAAAATTCGTTGCTAAGGATAATCTTAGCTGTCCTAGTTCCAGCTGCGTGTCTTCTATAGATATTTTCCAGTGTGTAGTTTGCGTGAAGACATTTGGTATACTTAGTTTTTTCAGAGTTTTATAATTCATTTCTGCTGAAGAGACAAAACTTCTGGGCGTTTGAGTTTTTGGAGACTGTGGAGATCAATCATTACTCTAAAATATTTTCAGAATGAAATACGAAATTTTTAAAGAGTAGTACATGCATTTATATAGCACTTTTTAAGAAAAAATTAAACTAAAATTAATGTGTGAGTATATAAAACGTATCAAAAAGTGGAAGTTATTGGAAACAAAATTAAAGGCTAGATGCATTAAAATTATATTTGTTCAGATTTTTTACCTGTTTTGACAGTTGTAGTATAAAAGGCAGAAATTTGTCGCCTTCACCTAGCGAAGATCTACCTGAAAACTTAATCCAAGCGAGTTCCTTGTTTCGTAGACGGCATCTTCTGGCTGACCTGTACGCAACCAGAAGTTATCATCGAATATTTTCTATTGAAACATAGCACTTGGAAGCTCGACCTTAATGATTTGACTTGAGCGTATTTTAATTCCGTAAAATTCTCGGTTGCAACCTTAACTGTGATAATATCATCGTAAAAATAATAAAAATATTATATGGTAAAAAAGACTCTTTGCTACCTTTATTTCTTTAAGATTTTAGAAATTATTTTACAAAAAATTCAGTTTAATGCTTTTGTTACTTATCACTTCTCAAATTTACAGTACTAGTCTGAAATTACGAATTGCTTAAACATATTATCAATCCTCATTATGAATGTTTTAGATTCTCAGGTATATATTTTGAAAATTTAAATTTAAAATATAATAAAAAGGAGATAATGCTACATTTCTGACAATTTAGATATTAGCAAACAAATCATACCTTATTTGTGAAAAGACGACTCGGAAAGTGATGTCAAGGCGTTGCAAAAATATAAACGTGAAACTTTTCACTATAATTAAAGAGATTATTTTTTGAAATGGCCATTAAAAATCAACAAAATTTCAGAATTATAAACTATATAAATTAAATCTGAGCTACACATTTTATATAAAATAGTTGATTTATTTTTATGGCAATAAAATTACGCCCACGATAATATGCTAAATTTTAAACGTTTGCGATTTTTTCAAAACGTCGATAAGTTCTCTGGTTTCACTTTGATCCAAAGAATCTCGAGAAAAAAGACAATAATACCCCGAAGAAGAAAAGCATTTCACCTCATTAAAAATATTAATTATATATATTAGTAAAACGATTTGATGAATTCCTCAGAAATATTGCTTCTATACCTTTGCATATGTCAGTAATTTTGAAGTCTGAATATATTTTGTTAGAGGGGTGTTATCGTAATAATGTTAGTCTATTTATTTGTTAGTCATGCTAGTGTTTCATATTCAGCTAATGCTGGCAGATGATAATAGTATGTTTCCTAGAAATCATTACTCCTGCAAGAACGCTGTCAAAACCTAACTTCTTCCTCAGAGGTTTTTTTAAATGACGCGACAGATTTGAAAAAAGTTTAAGAATTTTGAAACTATTAGAAGATTTTACAATAAAGCAAACAACACAGTCTTAATTTATTAATTTTATAAATAGTAAGAATATTTGCAGCAGAATTCACACCAGCAATAAAATATGTAACACATTGTTATAATATTTAATGGATATTTTTAAAAAGGGAAAGCTGCGAAAATCTTCCAAACAGGTCTCTGTTCTGTCCTTCAAAAGGCCAACCAGTGGCCGAGCGGTAAAGTCGCTGAACACTGGTAGTTTGGTCTGAGGCTCGAATCCCCCGAACGGGCTGGTTGCATGGGCATTTTCTTGGTTTTCCCCATGTGTAATGTGTATACAAGCCAGTTTTCCTCCGAAAGTCCTCCCCTTAGGCAGAAAGCCCTCGAGGATTTGCCGTAATCACATAAAAACAAAAAAAACCGTCCGTCAGACGAATGCAAACATAATAATGGAAGCAAATTAGTAAATGAATTTTTTCAGAATGCTTAGATTGCATATTTATTGGCCGAAGAGTTTAAAGCAAAAGCAAATATTTAATTTCCCTCATAAATATTTAAAGCTTTCTATGCTTGTAAAAAAATCTTAATTATTATTTGCGAGCAAAATTACTGTAAATTTGGCAATAGGTTAACCATCAAATTAAAAATATAAGTTTTAAATATCAAACTCCATGAGAAATATATTCATATGAATATTCATTAAGCTAAGCCTCTTATTATTGTTATTTTTATGAAAAATTAGTTTTACGTGAAATAGGGAAACAGAAGGGGAAAATGAATAACGATAATGCTCTTTAAGGAAGATTAATACCTGACGTAATATCAAGATTTTTCATACTGAAGATTAATGATTTCAATATCCATAAAATGATATAATCAAAAGCATATCCTCTAGGTTGAAAAAAGTAGCATTATAATTTAAGAAGCAAATAACACATCATGTGCAATTAAAAGTAAAAGTTATTTAATTTTAAGGCATAATACCGAAACAAATATATTTTTATGCTATATGACTGATGATGCACTCCTCTTCTCTGTTCTGTGTGATTATTATCTAATACACATTCAGGGCACAAATTTGAAGGCAACAACATTGCATTTTGTATTATCTTAACATTATTTAAAATTTTTATCTTTCAGGAAGTAACCAGAGATTGTTAATTACTTATCATTAATTAGTTTTGAATTATATATTGAAATTCATAAAAGGAAGAAACAACATGCAATTAGAGAAGCAGTTATTAATATTTCAAAAGAACGTAACCGACCACAATAAACTGTAGCACTGAGAGATTAAGATATATTCTTGAAATAATGTATTGCTGAAGGAAAATTAGAGTCACAGTTCAATGTCCTCAAACTGCATTATTAGAGGATTTTGCGTTTTGATGATGAGCCTGCGCTGGATCTAGTAACCCATCCTGCTCATTATCTTAATTCATTATGGACTTAAAACACATTCTAGTGGATCGTTTTGTGAAATTTCCAATGCATGTAAAGAAATTTTAAAAGGGAAGTATCAAAACATTAATTACAACTTGTGGAACTTGTAGAAAATAAGAACTATTTATATGAATAAAGTAACAGCCTTCTCAAAAGTATTCCAAAGAATTTTAGGCTAAGCAATGAATTCTTAAAAATACAGTAAGAGACTATAAAAAACTTTTATTTTAAACTAAATTTATTCAAGCTCTAAACTTCTAAAGTTTATGAAAATACAATAATGCTTGTATTGAACTCCAAAGCTTCTCACGTTATGACTAAAATTTTATGCAAAATATTTATAAATTATTTTGAGATTTGAAACATGTTCGTATTCTTTTATCACTCCTACTTAGATGCTCGTGTATATCACTTTCTTGTGTGTAATGTAGAATTTTTATATGGGTTCTTTCTGAAAACGTCAAAGAAAAAGAAGAAATTGTACTCACTCATATCACCTTCAAAGTATTTTTACTTTTCTTAGAATTATGTTAAAATATCTGAGATAGATTATTACTGTAATTAAAATATTAATAAAAATTTGATAGCTCTAAAGGCGAAAAGCTTAGAAGTTTTGATGAAATTAAATTCTTAGTTGAATAAGATTTCACTGCTACTGTGTGAATTTGTTTAAAGACCCGTTTTCTTCCTGCAATTTGTCGCTCTTAAATGACAAAATTTTGGAAAATACTGTCATAGCTTTCATTCAAAAGAACTTTTCAATGCAAAATTAAGAGTTTTGCATTATAAAAGAATTCAATTAAGTCACTCCAAAGTTTAATACAAATTTCCTAGTTCTGCTTGTGTGTCCATAAAAGAATTTCCTGGCGGAAATTGCGTGTAATTTTATATCTTATGCAATATAGCAATGCCTTATGAATAGTCTTGGGTGAAACAAAGACTATATTAAAAAATATCATTTCGCTTTAAGTTATCATTTCGTTAAGTATGTATGAACTATCAAAGCATGTAAGCCAGAAATTGCAATATTATTAAATTCATTGCTTATTATTCGTTGCTTTGGTAACACTGTTCTCTTAAATTTCCACTTAAACAATTTTCACTGATCGTTTATTTATTTGAATTAAGGAAATTATTTAAATTTTCTTCTCTTTTTGTGTTTATATATTTACTAATAAAAATGATACATGAAATAAACAAATTCATTCCAAATATTCTTTTACTACAAGGTCAAGAGTCCATTAAAACATAGACTGCATGAGTGTGAAGGAAACTGAATAAAGAGGACTGTAAAAATGGAGTTTTGCCTTAACCTTACTATATCCTTTACAAAATTTCTTTGCACTCTTATACAAATGGAGAGACAAGCCTATTCCCTAAAATAATTTAATTTCCACCAGCTTTATGAGCATGTATTAGAAAATGTATTAATTTTCAAAACCATTTTTTCCTCTTGAAAAGGAAAATTTTCCAAAGTAAAACAAAGAAACAAATTACTTTAAAAAATACTGTTTTATATTCCACAAACACATGTCTACAGTAATCTTTCACAGAATTGTGCATTTATTCATTCCAGGATCTCCCACCTGTCTTTCCTTATCACCAACCTCACGAGAATGCTTTCAATTCGCCATCTATTTAGAGTGCCTTCTCTGAGATTCGAACCTATGCCCTTCTGTACCGCAGTAGGCTCCCCTAACCTTTATACCATCTGGGAGGTTAGATTTTTAAGTTTGTTTTCTCATACATTATATGATATACCAAAGAATTTTGCAAGGAACATGTTTATAATTTTTACTCTTGTCTTTTCCAATACTCTTTTTTTAAATACTATGTTTTCTGGATACTTGTTCTTTTCTTCATTGAAAAAGGCAAACTTTGCAAAAAAATCTAATGTATTTATGTTTTTTCAATAAATAAATAAAATAAAAAGAATTCATGAGTTACATTTGTAAATTTATGCTTTTAAAAATCTATGAACTCATCAACTTATATTCATTTTACTCAAACAGGTTTAAATAAAATTATTTTAAATCCTTTATTTTTAATATGCTGCCTGGACAGAGGAGTGGTTAGTGACTCTGATTGCCGTGCGAGAGGTCCAAGGTTCGAATCCCGGAGAAGATATGGATGCAATTTGTCCGTCCTTCATAGGAGGAAACGGTGGATCACCTATTAAGTGCCTGTATAATAAAGAGACCACTTCTGGCCTTAGTCATGGCCCACGTTTATAAACAGCTAGAGCCCGCCATTGGAAAAAAAATTAATGTTTCGGGGAAAATCGAAAAAAAAATATTTAAAAATCTCAAGCTATGCTGCATGCATTTTACTACTTGGGTTTTAAGTTTGCTAATGTCTTCAATTATATTTTGAATGAATGAGTAAAAACAGTTGTGAAAAAATCATAATGCATCTGTTTGTTATATAAATGAAATACGACTTTTAATGCTGCGTTAGATATAACAGATGACATCGAAAAGAAATCTAGTCAACTTAATGTCAATAAGACCATTAAGTTCGCTAAATGTTTTAGTACGTTATTGATGGTAAAAATATTTTACAGTGAATATTTGAAAGCCTAACTCAAAAATATTGACTGAAATGTATTTTTGTTTCTTTGGCAAACCAATAAAGGCCCATGCAGGATCATGTAAGATGTTTAAACTTGCATTTGAAATAGCTTCATTCGTAAAATTTTTCAGATTTTCTCAGTTAGTTTTTACAATCTAAGCCCACTACAGAAATAAAAGAGGCGAGCATTGGAAGTTACCGGGAATCTATTTTGTCTCATGTTTAAGGACAATGCTGGAACGAAGTAAGGAATATTTTTTATTTCCTGATTAAATGCATCTAACAAATTCAGTAATGTTCCCGTTAATGTCCAGGATACATTTCTGGGCAACAAAGAACTGAATAAAATCGCGTTAATAACTATCATTTTAATGCATTAAAAATAGTGATAGAGGAACCAGGCATAAATAATGTTTACTTTGAAATTGCTCTGTGTTCCTATTAAACCAGATAAATGTATTCTAATTATATGAAAATAAAATGAAAAATAAAATGATTCAGAGAGAATATTAAGCATAATAAGACGGGCAACTATTTAATGATAAAAGGCTCTAGTATTTAAGATTCGAAAGAATAGAAAATGTTTTTTCTCGTAACCCCATCCTTTAGAGATTTTGTTATAAATCAGTTCCCGAATTCCGCGTTTAAAACAAGGTAACGTCATTGGTGAACTAAATTCTTTATAAAATGTGCAGTTTATGGAGAAATTCTGTAAAATGGAGCAAACATAAATTTTAATCATCGGCTTGTATCCGTCTTTCAGCTATTAAAATATCTTTAATGATACTAATAATTAAAACTTTCCTATTCAAATACCTACACGGAATATAGATATATTATTTGGCTGACGTACGTCATTTGTATCCTTTCCTTTCTCTGATTAGCTTCGTTCCATAGTACCTGATCTCCCCAAGGCAAAAGAGGCATGAGCCCTGGGTATACTTTCAAATGATTTCCCAATCCTGCCCTAGTATTTAAAGTATTTAAGTTTTTGTGTATTGTATCTTAATTTTACGTTTTAAAAGTACAAAATTAGAAGTAGGAACGAAATTTTAAATTTCCTAGTTTATTTTTCTACGCCTTTCTTTAAAAACCTTACACTGAGCCTTTTTCTCACGCTCTTAAAAAGAATGATGTTTTTGGTAAAATTTAATCGAAACTTTATTAAGCACCCTTTCACAAATGAACATTTTCTGTTAGACTATTCAACTTATCAAGGGACATTTTGTTTGGACTGATGATTTTTAATGCAGAGAGATAAAATACAAAAAAAAAGAACTAGAATCTTATTTAAAACTCATAGATTATATAATAAACTAGAATTTGTAGTAAGCAAAGTGGCATGATTTTAAAAAAATTTTAAAATTAATCTTTAAAGAGCCAAGTTATAAATACTAAGAAAAAACCCACCGAAAGAAATTATTTCTTCCTCAGATAAAATAAACCAATTTTTTTAATTCTCTTTTTTATTCATATACTTGATTTTTGAATTGACTGACAATTAAATTGTTTTAATTTTACATATCTCTGTAACTTAAATAATATTTAGATTAATTTCACTAAGAGTTCTTTAATCGTTTTCCCTTTTTTCAGTTTCTCTCAGAAAAAAGCTTCTATTTGAAGGTATATAAGTTTATAATTTACACATAACACATACTAAACAGAAAACATGAGAATAAAACGCTCGAAAGCAGTGAATTGTATTTTTTGTTTAATCATTATTGAAGAAAAATATTAGGTATAATTTTATTTCATGAAATAATTTACATGAAATATACTTTATATGATCTTCACCAGTGATATCCTTAACATACATCCGTGACATCTACTTTGTTGAAAATGTTAGAGGGGGTGACTCCACAATAGGCTGTGCTCGAGAGTCCAAATTTTAAATCTGGCCTTGTCGCTCCGAATATACTGACACAAACTATCGAAGGAAAACTATCATCTAAACCGGTAGCTGGGAAATGCTGAATGATCCAGTAAAATAATTAAACAGTTTAAATGTTTCAGTTACTATTTAAGAATATGTGAAAAATTTCAATCTCTCTGATGGTACTGAACCATTTCAACAGGAAGGAATTAAGAAATTTTCTACGATTCGAAATAAAATGCATTACCACGAATTAACGCTAATCCCAGTAGATTTAATAAGAAGAAGGTTCTTAAAGTTTTAAATTAATCGCATTTTTCCCTTGGACTTCGTTTCTGATTAATTTAGCGAGAATCTATATAGGAGAACATTAAAAAAGTTTAGTTTAGGGACATGGATATTTTTTTAGATTTATGAGACAGTGTAAAACTTCCAGTAAATGAAGTTACTCAGATCACGTTAGGTTCTTACAAAATACATTAATGCTCTGGTCAATAAATAATAGCCCGTTATATCGAAAAGACAGTACAACCCTAGTTATTCACTACTAGCATACAACAGATATTTATACCTTTTTTAAAGCAGAGTTATAAGATTTTTATTAAAAAAACACATTTATTTATAAAGAATTTCTAGCAAACTTCTTGCGATATGTAGTAAATTTCTAATAGTTAACTTAACAAGGACCTGATCTGTAAAGTTTAGGAACTAAACAATTATCGCTGATGATTAAAATTAAGTGTTAGAGGTAAAGTCACTAAACACTGATAGTTTGGTCAGGGGTTTGAATCCTAGCAAACATGTTGGCTACATGAGGGCTTTCGTGTTTTTCTCAGTGTGTAACATGTATACCAGCCAGTTTCTCTTAGAAAGTCTTCCACAAAAGTATCTTCCCCTTTAGGCAGATAGCCGTGGAGTGCCTGTAATCAAATAAATAAACTTGTAGGGACATTAGGATAGTTTCGAAGCAGAAACCATGAAAAATGAGCACTGCCCTGAGCACAGGACTCGAACCTCTCGAAACGCGCCGAGTTTGCTGACGATTACCCCACGAAGGCATGCTAAGAAGGCGGGAGAAATACCTTATAAACTAAATAAATAAATAATCACTGAACTTCGCAGTCACTAAGATGTCAGAGTTGGCAGACTCCATAACAGGCTCTGCTACTTGCGTCCAATTTTTAAATGTGTCCTAGTCGCTCCGACTATGCTGATACAAACTATCGAAGAAAACCTGCTTGCCAAAACAGAAACACTTAAAGGCCAACTTTTATTTAAGCAAATATATGTAAGGTAACATAAATAAAGCGCAAAGTATCTGATTATAACTACAAAAAATAGACTACAATGTTTTGCAAGGCGAACATCTGCGAATATTCTCGTCTTAATAAGTTTCCAGAAACAGAATAATTCTTAAACTTCTGTCGGGTTCAATGCATCTACTAAATTCATATGACATTTATTCAACTGAAAATAAAGCATAAGCATGCATTTTATTTATTCCGAATGAAATTTAACTTGCAGTGGACAATGTATTTATTACAAAAGTAAAATATAAAAATTAACAAAGCATAAGATAATAAAATTAAAACAAATTTTGTCACTAAATAGGCACATTGATTCTATCAATTTCGGTGTGAAATAATGTGCTTAATTACTTAATTAATGGGATATAAGTATCTAATTAAATTAAAATAGTAAAATCGTACTTACAATTTATTTCTGGATTATTTGTAAAGGAAAAAAGAACTTTTTGAAAGAATATACACTCACGTTTGTGAAAATTGCAACACCAAGAAGGAATCGTCATAATTGAATGCAATTAAATACACAGTTGAGTGGTAGTGGTACAAATAAATGATTAAATGTTCAAAGCAAACAAACAAGAACAAGAGATCAGAATCAGTATTTTGTGTGGCCACCACGCGCCGCAATAAGTGCTGCTACACGACGTGGCATGGAGTCAAACAAAGTTTGAATGTCTGACTGAGGAAGAGCATTCCATATCGTTTGTACGCGTACCCAAAGTTCGTCTGCAGACGCAACAGGACGAGGATCACGAGCAAGACGCCGACCAATGACATCCCACACATGTTCAATTGGCGACATATCCGGGGAACACGCAGGCCAAGGAAGAAGCTGTACCTGCTGCGCTGCAAAGAAGGATTTAACAATCCGAGCAGTATGAGGGCGGGCATTGTCCTGTTGAAATACAGCGCCTGGCAAGCTTTGAAGGAAGGGAACAGCTTCGGGCTGTAGAACTTCACGGATATACCGGTTGCTGTTCAGATTGCCCACAATTCGTAGCAATTGAGATCGTCTATGATATGCTATGGCGCCCCAGACCATAACTCCGGGTGTTCGTCCACTGTGGCGTTCGATAATGCACTCCGGAAGGTGGCGTTCACCGGCATAGCGTCTGACACGAATGCGGCCATCATGGTACCACAAATTAAAGCGGGATTCGTCAGAAAACACGACATGCTGCCAATCAGCACGCCAGTCTCTATGCTGATTGGCCCATTGTAGCCGCAGGCGGCGATGGTCGTGCGTTAGGGGGATCCTGTATAAAGGAGTCCGTGCGCGCAGTCCACACTGCAGCAGACGTCTACGAATTGATGAAGCACACAATGAAACACCTGTAGCTATTGACCACAGTGCTGCCAATTGTCTAGAGGAAGCTGTACGGTCCGTCCGCGCCATGCGGACCAGGTGTCTATCATCGCGAGCTGACGTCACATTTCGGGGTCCACTCCCGGATTTCCGAGTTGTCCGACACTCGTCCGTCCACTGCTTCCAAACGCGCTTCACTGTGCTGCTGTTACGCTGCACACGAGAGGCTACTGCACGATACGACAATCCAGCTTCACGAAGGCCGATGATTCTCCCTCGTTCAAACTCTGTAAGTTGTTCAAATCTCGCTCTCTTTCGTCGACGAGGCATAAGTACAGATTGAGTTAACGTTTACCACTAGCAGATAACCACCGATAACCATACACGCCTCGCTACAGCCGTCTATTTATTCGGATCCATCAGCCGTTCAGAGGGCGCTGCTCAGCATACGCACGCGCTACGGATTTGCAATTCTAATCATTTGCATATCATGCGCTAGTTTGCATTTCCTGAAAATTTCAGCTCACTCGCGTAAGTCCTTCATGGTGTTGCAATTTTCACAAACGTGAGTGTAGGTTATATATTTTTTTATATTTTTCGCTGGGAGCCCTAAGAGAAAGTTTGCCCTTATGTAACTTTGTTCCTTTTTGGTTTCTTTGGTACTTATGTATTATCCTGTCAAACGACCAAGTAGCGCAATTTACATCAATTATGGATGTCCACTTTCTGTATAATTCCTCATTAACGATTGGCAACTGGTCAATATTTCCGTCAACAGGATAATACGTAAGGACCAAGTCTTTGTTTTTGTTACATCTGTAAAATATTAATAGTTAATTTTATAATTTTCTGTTTGAAGATGTAGAATTAACTATATTTTTCCCAAAATCCATGTAAAGTAAAAGCGCAAGGCATGGCCGCCTATAATAAAATACAAAAATCATTGGAAAAGCAGCTATACGAAAAGCAAATTGAAAATACGTTTGCTTAATTAAAATTATATAAAAATTAATTCCTAAATTAACATGAATATTAAATAAAAATACGCATGCATACTACAGCTACAGTTGGCGGTCTCACAGAATTTTAAAATTTTATTAGAAAGTTCGTTTTTAATAATTTGGAAATCAAAATCTCTATGTAAAACATCTGCTTTTTTTTCTTATTACCTATAACACATTAGAACTTAATTTGTTTACCGTCATGTACTTCTACATGAGTAGATTCATATGTAGTAAAATTTTTCATAATCGGCACCCAGTTGGAACATATCGAGGAATACCATAACGGGTAATATCAAAATAATAGTACTTTCGAAGGTCTATATTTAAATCCGAAATTTAGGCCTATGAGATTAAAAAATATATCATAAGCTAACAAACTGCAAATGTAAACGTGGAAAACATTTATGTTTCTACCGCCCAACGTAACATATCTTATTCACCCAGTGGAAAAAGGCATTAACCTAGAATATAAAAAAAACTACCTATCCCTTTTTATGCGTTAATTTGTGAACTTTGAAGGTAGTCTTCATCGTTTTAAGAAGCAATTCTCATTGAAGGGCGCCAGATTTATTCTTTCCCTTTCTTGGAAAAAAGTAAAACTCCCCTGTCGACGTAAACTGTGGCCTACGACCATGTTTGCAGATGATGAGTTGAGTGATGAAGATTTTCTTGGTTTTAACATAACCTTGGTTTCCAAAATTGGTTTCAAAACACACATTCGGAGCCCGCGGTCGACATTTTGGATTTAGTTATATATTCGGAGAAGATTAGTATTAGCCGAAAGGAGGTATAAGTTTGGCCTTACGTAGATAATTCTGTTTCCGTTACATTCGGTCAAGATGACAATGAAATAATCGGACATGTATTAGGAAAGGAGAAAGACAATGAAGAGGAGAGGAAGAAGACGATACTCAGAGCAAGTAAATTACATGGAAGGAAGCAGAGAAGACATGAAAACTTTCATAAAATTCGCCAAAAACGTTCATCAATACCATACATAAAAGTATGGAACTTAGTAGCAAATGTTTCAAACTACCGATCCCTTTTCTCCGACTGATCCCTGCCTATCCTTTTCCCTTACCGATCCCTATCTATTCAAACTATAGAGACAATCGTAAGCAGGCAAATATTCAAGTTATATACCATCACACTAAGAAATTCGTAACTTATATGCGATAATACCCATGGGAACTTTAAACTGATTTTTTTATTTTGTTTTTTTAATGTAAAATCATGTGTATGTATTTTAATCTTAAATCATATGCACGATTTTCGGTATTATTTATTTAAGTGTAGCCAATAGATCGAAAAAGACGACCGACGAAATTTGCAAGCTGCAATTTCTACAAATGGTATCACAAAGCATGAACAAATGAGTAAATATGTTTACAATTTTACGGAAGAATCTTTGTTATCCCATTGCTGCAGGTTATGAGGGGGGTTCTGTTGTATACGTTTTTAAGAAAAATTGCGAGTTCAAAGTTGGAAGACCTTACTTATTAAAAAAAAATTACTTATATACTGCAGTTAAATTTAAGATCTAAAGCATCCTGAATATGGTATTTTCTTTCGTCTTAAGCTGACATCTTTCCGTGTCGTTTAGTTTTAGCGTAGTTAAGTCTAGAGATTTTTTCATGAGATTCTACGACGATTTTACAGACATTTTTACTAGTGCAACAATGAATGTTGAAATATACAGAGATTAGGTTCTTGAGTCTTTTGTCGGATTGTTTCAGTATGCAATTTGTAATCAATTCCTTCTAATGGACTACAATGCTAATCCCCATCGCTTTGCGTTATCTTGAGAACGAAGGATACAACGCATGGAATGCGCCAGATTTAAATCCGATAGAACGTGTGGAGAACGCCGGTTTGCATCACTGAAGGCTCCATTCCTCGCTCAGAGCGCTATCCGAGTTTTAAGGTACTATCCTCGTGAATACGCTTTGTTACCGTTTACCGTTGAAACTCTTCGACAATCCGATAAACAGCATGGAAAATCTCTGCAGAATTTGCAATTTCGGTCAGGATAAACACATAGCTTATTAATATTTTCTATATATTTCTTATATTTCTAAAAAGTTGTAATACCGACGTTTCTCTGCTCCATTTTACTTCCCTATATTCTTATTTAAATTTATATTTTGCGAAAACGGGCAATTCTGCTTTCTAAAAGATATGTCAAGCGCAACGAAATAAGGTGCAAGTTCAGTGGCCGTCTCTACAAAATCATTCAATAGTTCGTTCTTTTAATTTTTTCTACCACCGTTTACGCAAATCAGGCCCTTAAATGCTCTCTCCCTTTAAGGCCAGTAACACAATTAAATAAATTTACTGTACTATTTCTTAAACAGCAATAATTTCATTGGTTGAGTTTCTCTGCCACGTACTTGCAACTAGAATCATCCCAACATGCGATATTCACAGTATGATGAAAAGTTCATTCAGAAAATCGTTTTTTCTTTCCTTCTCTATTATCAGGAAAACATATTAATCAGACATTCAGTATTAATAAAACCAGCGTTTTTGCAATTCATTTCTGTCACTTGTAGAGTTTTATTTTGATTATAATATCTAAAATAAATATAGGTCTCAAATCTTTGACAAACTCTATTTTTGCGATGTTTAATCTTCGTCGTAGGAGACGTTTGAAAATTTAGTCGTCTGGTCTTAAATAAATATTTATTAGAGTTTGCACATTTTTGGTAATTTTAACAGTAATGATATTGCGATATAATTTTTTTTCACGTTTGCAAATACACATTTCATATTTCAAAAAAATTTTAATAAAGTTAAAATCATAGTATACTTCACTATAATTACATTGCTTTCAATATTTAATAATGAACTTATAACATTTCTGACATGTGAATCAGATTTTTTTATTAGCTATGTTTTAATTACTTGGCCGTTTTAGATTCTATTGGGTAATACCACCAAAGGTAAAAAGAAGGAAAACAAAGTTAGACATAATTTTATACCTTAAAACATTGTGATGTCCAAAAGGAAACCGGCCAAAGGATAAATTAAATTTTTGCATAGAAGTAAACAAAATAGTCTATTGAAATTTAGCGCAGAATTTATTCACATTAAAATGTTAGAAAAGGGGTAAGGTATACAAATTCTGACGGAAAATGCAATTATTCCTAACTTCTGAATAAGTTTCGCAATAAGATCTCGAAAACATTACAAGAATATTAAGAAGATTTGGAAGAATATGAAAAAGATTTAGAAGAATATTAAGAATTTCGGACCGAACAGTAAACGGCGACTTCACCGCTGAGCCGCTAGTGGGCCCATTTTCAAAATAATCATTGACAGATAAAGCCTAGTAATGAAAGGTACGTCAAAAGCTCCTCTCTAGAGTCTATCACTTGGTTCTAAGGTATTGTTACGTGCGTACGGGTTCGTTATATATTGAATGCAAAAGTCTTAAAAAGTTAACAAAAATTTATTCTTTCCACAAGAAATAAATTAAAATGTTGAAATATTTCTTCACAGATATTCGCACAATATCTCAAACGTTTAGCAAAAACTCCGTTCAAAACAGATAAAATAATTCTATCTCAAAGCGAAATCGCTACAATCAATAACAGCATTAAGTAAACAAACAGCAGTTCGCTTTTTACAGCTAGAACTACAACAGCAACAACAACTACTTCTGAGATGAGCTGTTTCAGTTCGGCTTTTATAAGCTTTTTAATTGTCAGTAGAACAATCTCGATTTTTCTGGATGGCAACAGTAACTACGAGATATTTATTTATTAAACATTAAATGCACGCTCTCTTTTATTTTTATTGTTATTTTTTTTTCGACGTAGCTTTCTCTTCAAAAATTGTCTGCTTTGCACGGGAAATATAAAGCAATTTTAAATACAGTTCTGAATAAATAGCCAAATAAATGTGAAATCCGTCACAGTATGATTCATGCATACAGAGTAATGGGAAATCACACAGAATTTCTGTGAGGAGGTTACATCCAGCTAGTATGTCGTCACTTCTATATTACGAACCATAGCCACCCCAGATGTCAGTTTCTTTGGTGTTAGAGGAGAGATATCAATACTTTGGATTTCTTTCGATACGAAATCATTCAGAAACAAAATTTAAGCTGAATCTCAACTTTTCTGTGATTTTGGATATGAAATTTATGTGACCATTTCAGAAGACCACTCACAATTTTGTGAGCGACAGTGAGTGGGAGACAAACCTGCTTCAGAAGCACAAAAGAGGACACTTGGAGTTGCTTGGTTCTGTATTCAGTATCACGCCGAATATTTGCAGACAAAAAACATTTTTTTTTAATTTAGTTGCTTTGTCCTGGCATTTATGTTACCAATTTTCTGAAATTATTTCTTGATAACTAAAAGCATTTCGCAGTCTGGCTAATTCAGCTTCATACTGCTTTAATTCCAGTCTTTCAATCGTTCTTCACATTAAAGAATTTTGTGAGCGATGATGGGAGATCATTATTCCAATAAAGTCAAATTTAAGCTTCAGTAGTTGGTGTCCATTGAGAGCTTCTATTTAGGCAATGTAAATGTAAGCCGAAAAATAAGCTTTGATTGAAATAGATTTTATATAAAATTTTCGAGGTCAAAATTTTGGTCTTTTCTATTTTCGGTCTTTCTTCTTGAGCAGAAGAAAACTCGCAGTGTTGGTGAAGTGAAGAACCAAATACCGAGTGACCCGAAAGTCTCTTAACATTTGAAAATTCAATAATTCACGGAATAATGTAGATAGAGAGGTACACATGCATGAAATAACATGGGGTTTTATTGAAAGTAAAACAAAATGTAAAAAGGTCAACATATGGCGCTGGGCAGCAAAATGTCAGTGATGCCTCATGATTATCGTGTATGAAATGCGCTGTAGTAAGAGAGGGAATCAGTCCTTTCGTGACTTTTTCACTTTTCTATCCTCTTCTCCGGGTGTTGGTAACGATGTGTTGTGAACTTATTATATCAATCGTGATCGAACCCTTTATCTTCGAGGAAATGCGTGTTTCTGCTATTCTAACTGTCAGTGTGACGAGGGTGAGGTACTCTGATATCTTACAGAATCGCATCATCCCTAGTCTGGCTGATAAATACTCGTTGGAAAGTATGACTTTTATGCAGGATGGTGCTCCATCCCATATTGCTACAAGTATGAAAGATCCCTTGGACACATTGTTTAGTGAGATAACGTGCTGAGTCGTAACTTCTGTCATGCTTGGCTTCTCAGGTCTCGAGATCTCAATCCGTGTGATTATTGGTTGTGGGGTTACCTGAAATCGCAAGTCTACCGCGATCATCCAACCTCATTAGAGAGGCTAAAAGACAACATCGGCGGTGATTTTTCACCATACCTACAGATATGCTATACACTGTTGTTCACAACATTGACCCTCGACTGCAGGTATTGTTGATGAATAACGGCCGACATGTTGAATCTTTGTTATAAAGAACATAGTCTTTGCTAAAAATTAATTATTATGCTAATTATTGCTTTTGTTATCATATGAAGTGCCATTTGTTGGCCGTTTTAAGGCTTTCTTTTTTTTTTCTTTTTTTTTTCTTTCAGTAACCCCCCATGGCATTTCAAGCATGTGTGTCAGTTTTTACCTCTTTACCTACATTATTCAGTGAATTATTGAATTCTCAAATGTTAACGAACTTTTGGGTCATCCGGTATATAGAAGAATTGAAGTGAACAGCTAAAGCCAATGACTCAACAAAACATTTATACAATTCACTTAGAGTTAAATGAAAACTGCGTTCATTTTATATCCAGTTAAAAGCTAGAACAAATTTAATTCAATATTTAAAATGAGAGTTACTCAATCCATTTTCTTCGAAAAGAATTAACTTCATATTGCGCGGTGAAAGTTTTTTACTTGTTTAGGAAATATTTAATATTTATATCAGTGTATTATTTCTTTTATAGTAAAATATATCTTTACCTAATTATCTATATTCTTCATTTTTTTAAATGCTTCAAGTAGAACATAATTTTGAGTACCTCATTTATTACTCAAATCTAACAGGCTGACTCAGAAATCTACACCGGTAATATACTAACTAGACTACCGGAATGCCTAGCCGCTATGAAGATTAACAGCTGCAGGACAAAATAGCAAAAGTGCGCTTCGCTAGCGAAATCACGCTCTCTGTCTAATCTTTTCGATTCAGCAGATTAAATATTCTAGTTCACTTACTAAATTTAGATCCTGGCGAGAAAATGCGAGTGCAAATAAGATAATTCAGTAAAGGCTCAAAAATTAAAATGGCTGTTAGTACAACTAAACAGGACCCTATACAAAATGTAGATATATCCTGTGATATATTTTTTCAATTAGTTGCAAAACATATGGAAATAAAGTTGTTTTGCTAACTGCGTTCATTTAATTTATAAAAAGAAGATTTGAAATTATTTTTGATCGGTTGGTTGGGTGGCTAAACGCTACCAACCGATCGCTAAACGGATGGTGTGTGAGATACAAATGCAAGAACATTACTGAGTAAGGGGTGGATATTTGAACTCTTAAGTATCTTATAAGGGAAAGTGTGAGAATCTCAAAACCAGATTTAAGTATTTGCAAATTTAGGTGTAAATAGCTTATACATCCTTATACAGGGTAATCTTGCAATATAAATTTTAATTAAAAATTAATTGGATTAATTATACTAAAAATTTAATTAATTTTAATTTTATATTTTTTATTTAATTTTAATTTTAATAAAAATTTAGTTTCGAGCTGCATTTGCACACAGCGCAGATCACATTTCTAAGAATGTCTACAATCTCATCAAAACTTGATCATTCTATTAGCTAAAAGAAGCTGAAAATTAGTAAAAAAAATATTTTTTATGAATCAAGTGGGCATATTATTCTTTGAATTTTCAACAATTTCGTAGTTTTTGACTTACGAAGCATTTTAATGTTGTAAGACAAATATTTCACTTTTAGTTAAGCAATATTTCGGACAAGTATTTTTTGATACATCATGTGCTGATCATTATTTTTGACACGTCATCACTCTCTACCAACTTAAAAGCCGTTCCAAGCCTTCCTTAAGAAAGGGAATAAAGTGAGAACCATTTCGTTGTAATTTCAGTTCAAATATTATCAGGAAATATATGCCGCTTGGTTGATTGGAATAATTGATTGGGATGTTATAAGGACATTCATAATATGTATTCGCCGTTTACGATAGAAGAAATAATATACTAGTAATTTTTTGCAGAATTTCTAACTTCTCTTCACTAACTCTATCATTTTTCTCTTCCCAAAGAGTGTTAAGAAACATGGAATCTAATACACAGTTTTGTAAGCAGTGTGTCTAATGTACTCTATAAGTACTATTTTACACTTCAAGTACATTAAAATACAAAGCAACTTTTTGCAATGGGATTTATAGTTTAAAATGTAATTAAATTGTTGATGGCTGTGTGACCTAATAATGCGTAAATGCATTTTCATCCAACTTCGCCCTTTTGTAAAAATTCTTTAATTTCTCTTCAAACAGAAAAGCCTGAATTTACAATGAGAAAAACATCATTAAGACAACAAAAATACAATGGTTTTCAAGTTTATGTAAAGCATATAAGGACGGGCAAGAAACAGAGTGTTGTCAACAAAGTTACATCATAAGAAGCCTATTTACCTCGCTTTGCAACTTTAAAATCACAATACATTGTAATATATATATATTCTAGTTACATTCAGTCTATAGATGAGTACCCAGAAAATATCCACTTGGGAATATGGCAACAGAATACTCTGTTTAATGCAGTTTGAAAAAAAATGAATTCAAATAATTAAAAGAAAAAGGGAATATGGAGGTACGAGTGTTATTTTTGTTAGTCCTTTACAGCTTCGAAGTGCCTATTCAGTGTACCTATAAATGCACACACTTGCATGCTCAGCAAAGCAAATATGAATACAAATACAAATATTAACATTTATGTACCCGTTATGGTCGAGCATACATCCACAATCATTTTAATATGAATTAAAGTTGAAAATCTGATATTTTCGTGATGTAACATTGCTTTAGAAAGCTAGAATAAAAGCCCTAAAGGACCGACTGTATCTCTTAGCATATCCATCGTAATAAATTGATCTTACCCAATGAAATGCTTGCAAACTGCATACCTAATTTAAATGATTTAAACTGTTTGCTAAAAGCGGATTTAGCTCTTTGTCGATTGATGCTCACCTGAGCCTTTGATATAATCAAATGTCATGATATTATGCAGGCACATGTGCAGTCGTAAGTACGTAGTTGTTATGAAATTACTTGATAAATGTTATTGCATGAATGCGATATATCTATACTGCATTGTACTGCTTCTGTTGACTATCGAAGTCGAGAGACTAATTTTAATGCAATTGCATTCGCATGCAAATAAATTAATATATTAAAACGCAAGTCTAAGCATTTACTGGAAAAGCATGTTTACATACAGATATTATATTTCTCATTCTGCAAATAAAATAGACAGTTTTTTTTGGTAAGATAAATTTACATAAGATAGTAGAATTTGTAACAACCGGATTTGGAGCAGAATTTGTTATAAAATAAGAGACCTATATCTATCTACCTGTCAATATTGCATAAGCCAGTTAGATGTTTTCCCTGCCATAGTTCTAAACATTGGAAAATATACTGAGAGACAGCTTAAAAGTAGAGAATCAGTAAACATAAAAATATAATCCTGATTTAATAAGGCACAAAATAAATATTACCAGAAGAATGAGCATTAGTCATTTGAGAATGCAAAAATGTAACCTGTGATGGAAAATAGAATCATAACGCAATGATGATGTTTAGGGAATAAAAGATTGTCAAAAATCAGTTTAGGTTACATTATGAGAAAACTTAAGTATTTTTAATTTCAGTTTGTTAACTACAGAATATCTGTGTTAGGCAAAATATTGGTAACGTACCCCACGTGAATTTAATATATTTGGAAATGGAGACTCTGAAGAAAATTTAAAATCCGTATGAAAATTTTAAATTTTAGTTGCCTGATGTCTTAGGTTTTACATGATGTGTCTTGTACCTCAAACTGTGCGTTACACTACTTAAGATTTTCTCCAATACATAAAACTTTGCAAATTTGCAAAAAAAGAATAAATTTAAGGAAAGCGTTAATCGGCATATAAGATAAACTAAAATATGTATGAAATATTAAAAAATATGGTTTATATTAAACAAAATTATGACTTTAATAAACCATTGTTTAGCCATACAAATTTATTGATAGTTTAAATAGGAATATAGTTTGCCTTTTATCTATATTATACATATTATGCTTTCTCGATTTTTTCCAAGGGATAATTAGTATTATCCCTTATCCCCTTATCCAGCCATTACCAGTTGACCTATGATACACTGCGGAAAAAGAAAAAAAAAAGAGGGACACTTCTATATCTCCCGTTCTACTGGGTCGGTTGACGAAATTCAAATTGCGTTTTTCAAGTCTCGAAAGTGCGACGATTTACATACAGCATAATTCTAACATAGGCATTTTGACACAAATTACGACTTTTTCTGAGATGACATTGCCAATTTTTTTCCATATTTCGTTTCTAGGTCTCAAATTATGCTTAAATATTAAATTTTGTAAACTTTATTGCGAAATTTATGGAGAAATTCAAAAATTTATCTTGGCGTAGTTTTTTTTCAGTTTTCGCCAAGAATAATTTACTTGGCGAACTTTATATTTAATTTACTTGGCGAACTTAATTTATAGCAACCTACTTTCCTTTTCTTTTTTTTATTGCAGACGAGCGGATAAAAAAGCTACCGTTCATACCTTCGAATAATTTCAACAGAGTGCGTAAACCCCATTTGTGTTATTATTGCTTTTAAAAAATATGCCAAATTTCAAAGCGCGCAAATATATAAATTCACGTATATCTTAGGAAATTTTGAATAAAAAACTCTAATTTTTTGCAGGTATGCTTAGAAATACATCTTCTTTAAGATGATGGTAAAACTTTTATAGATTATAATTCAAAAGTTTTTTTCGAAAAATTTATAAAAATTATTTTAAAATATAAATTTTTAAAATAAATCATAAAAAATGGGCGAATTTTATTTGTAATGAAGCTATACTTCGAAATGTGAAAGAAGGAATCAAGTAAGTTTAATAAAAAAGAGATATTAATAAATATATATCGAATTCAATTAACATTGAAGAGCTGAAGTTTTGAGAGCTAATGGTTTAAAAACTATTCGTGCAATTTTTACAAACTTTGATAGTTTGGCATAATTTGAGTCGTAGAATCGAAATATGGAAAACAATTGGCATGTCTTTTCAGAAAAAGTTTGATTCTGTGTCAAAATACCTATATTAGAACAACGCTATGTATAAATCTAATACATATCCTAAGTCGAGCTTTCGAGACATGAAAAACGCAATTTGAATTTTGTCAATCGGCCCGGTACAACGGGATATATAGAACTGTCCCATTTCCCCCCCCCCGTAGTATACATGTCTGACGTCACCCATACTTTTACCTTTTCCGGATTATACAGAAAAGCTTTGTCATGAAATTCGTCTCGAAGCCTACGTCATCGATGACTGCCTTATAAACCAAATGGTTCAAATACAAAAATATGTATTAGGGTGTAATTATTCCCCTAAATGTGTCAAGTGTGGCGAATCACATTTTTTTAATGACTGCCCAGTCAAAAATGATAAGGACTTCACTCCTGTTTGTGTAAATTGCGGAAATTCTCACACGGCCTCGTTTCGAGGGTGTGAGAAATTTCCAAAACCTAAAACCGATCAGCCAAAAACATTCAGCAACCGGGTGGTCGAGAACAAATCATATGCTAAAGCCCTGTCAACTGGCATATATTCTGATACATTAAGCGAAGCTAAAAAGGTTTTTGCCGATTTAGCGGAGCTCGTCTCGGTGATTAAAACTGCTGGGTTTCAGTTGACTCAGCAAATGCAGCAAATCAACAAGTGTCAAGAAAACACCAAGACAGAATTAAATAATGGGTCCAAATCTTAAACGCCCCCCTACCAAATTCGTAGTTTGGAATGCGCGTAGCATTCAAGATAAAATTGCTGAATTTCATAACTTCTTAAGCTGCTATGATATTGACATAGCGTGTGTAACGGAAACTTTTGCTACGCCAGGCACAAATATTAACATCTCTGGCTATAGATGTTATCGTTGTGACAGGTTGACACACCGCGGCGGAGGTGCTGCAATTTATGTAAAAGCCACTCTTCAATCCTGCCAAATCTCTACGATACGTAGGAATGGACACGAAATTGTCACTGCTTCTGTCTACCTTCCCGTTTACGGAATTATTTACTTCTCTTGCATGTATCTTCCACCATCCAACATCTTAGATCCTATGATACTTTTAGACCTATTACCTGCTAATAAACCAGTAATTTTAGCTGGGGACTTAAATTCAAAAAATCAAGAATGGAACTGTCGACGCACCAATAATAATGGTAAAAAACTGCTTGAATTTATATTAAATCATCCTATCTACTTCTATGCTCCAACTGACTTCACCTATCTTCCCTCAAACCCACGCAAAGGAGATATTTTGGATATTGTACTTACAACCATACCGATTCCTATGTGCTTAGAAGTTAAAGTTGACTTGACATCTGATCACGTTCCGGTTATTGGCACTCTTGGAATCTCCAAAACTGAAAAACCCTGCTTAAAAAAGATTACTAATTGGATCAAATTTACTGAAATTCTATACAATTACAACCCGCCCTTCCTTCCCTTGAAGAATAACACCGACATTGATAGAGCTATCAACATGCTCACAGATACTATTATGCATGCGTATGATAATGCAACGCATAGCGTCCCGGCGGATAGATTTACTGGAAAATTACCAACAAGCATTCGAGAAAAAATGAAAACCAGAAATAAACTACGAAAACGATGGAATTTATCATGGGACCCTGGATTAAAAAGACAACTTAATAAACTTAATCGTGAAATTAAAAAGGAAATTGCAGATCATCGCAAGGAAATCTGGGATGAAAAAATACTTAATTTCAACGCGCCTGACAACTCCTTCTGGAATTTTACTAAGCGCCTGAAAAATAAACCTACGATAAATAAACCCATTTATGGGGAACAAAGAATTGCTCTCACTAACTTAGAAAAAGCTGAGGTCCATGCTGATCATCTCGAAATTCAGTTTTCGCCTAATGAGTCACCAAATGACCCAGAATTCACTAATTATGTCAACCATTATATCTCTGACTGGATTAATGCACCTGCAGTATATAGATGCCCTAAATTTGCAACAACTCAAGAAGTTATTTATATTATCAAGAAGCTCAAGAATCAAAAAGCCCCAGGGCACGACAAGCTTACAAACATTGCAATCAAACATCTCCCTACTAATGTTCTATGCAGATTTGTAAATATCATAAACGCATGCCTTACAAATTTATATTTTCCCGTTTGCTGGAAAAAAGCCAAAATTATCCTGATTCCTAAACCTGGCAAAGATCATATGAAGCCAGAAGGTTACCGACCTATCAGCCTTTTGCCTGGTCTAGGCAAAATTTACGAGCGAATTATTATGAACAGACTTCAAACTTATTTCGATCTTTTACCCAAGGAACAATTTGGATTTCAGAAAAACCTTTCAACTGTTAAACAGCTCGTTCGGCTAACTGAATTTATTGGAAATGCTCTGCATAACAAATCTTGTGTAGCCTTACTCATGCTAGACGTGGCGAAAGCCTTCGACCGCGTCTGGCATGAGGGGCTCATCTACAAGCTTATCTCCTTAAACATTGAACCGGAAATGATCAAGTTACTATACTCCTTTCTTACAAATAGAAAATTTTTTGTTTCCATAGAAAATGAACACTCAAGTCTCAGGAATATTAAAGCTTCTGTTCCACAAGGTTCTATTTTAGGACCCCTTCTTTATCTCTTTTATGTGTCAGATTTTCCGCCCCTGGATCTGATTAGCGGCTGCTTTATCGGCTGCTATGCGGACGATACTGCAGTGGCTGTCAGATCCATTAGGGCTGAACATGCAGTATTAAAACTTCAAAAATTTATGCCTTCCATTGAATCGTGGTGCACCAAGTGGCGTATTGCTATTAATGCATCAAAGTCTCAACTTTTACTCATCCGGAGAAGATATGCACGCAAAGGATTCTATGGTGAATTGAAATTATTTAATGAAAAAATACCACTTGTCACCAAAGCCAAGTACCTTGGTATCGTGCTGAACACCTCCTTTAAGTGGAATGATCATATTGCAAAAATTAAACAGAAGACCATAGGAGTAATTAACAGCCTCACTCCCTTACTTGGAAAATATTCAAGACTAGACCTTTATAAAAAACGTCACATATACACTGCTATTATTCGTCCAATTATGACATACGCTTCACCCGCATGGGCAGCCTATAAGGCAAAGGATATTAAAATTCTTCAAATTATTCAAAATAGATTCTTAAGATTAATTACCGGAGTTCACTTTTATGTTTCTAACGATATGCTACATAAGGATCTACAAATTGAAACTATGGAAAAATATCTGCACAAATTGAACAAAAATTTCTTCGATAAAGCCATAAATTGTGACCGACTGAAGCACTTCAACACGTTTGATTACATCATCCTTGAAGAGGACGTTGACCTTCGTGCACTTGCAGCATTCCTCACGCGGAGTGCTAACTTCCCCACGTAATAAAAATTCATGACTGGTTTCCGTTCACACAATGTTTAATATCCTGTACATGTTTGGTGCCTACCTTACTTATACTTTTCAATTTACATTAACTGTTTTGTAACTCATGATACTGTATCGTATTTAAACTTGTATATTTTATATTTATTATGCATTGTATATCTTTTCAGTCGTCTTGTATTTGCCACTTGTGGCTTCCCTTTTGACCTTTACTCTTTTATTTTTTATTTGTCTGGACTTTCAACGTCTTGTGGCCTTTTTAGGCAAATTTTGTCATTGAGCCGGTAAAGTTGCATTATTTGCAATAATTCGGCTATAAAATCACTGACTGACTGACTGACAAAAATATGTATTATTTACCAGCATGCACAATTGCAGGCTCGAAATTAGCACGTCGTTGCCGAGATCTGCCTCAAATGTTACTTAAACACTTGTGTTTATGTGCGTTTTCACTTCGACAAACTGAAATGCAGTTTCACTTGATATAATTTTGTCTAATTCTAATCAGGTGAATTTAGTAGATCAAGACAAATTGCTAATAAAAAATGAAATTGCAGTCAGTATCAAATCGTTGAAATCCGTATCAAATCGTTGAAAACAGAGATCACAAATGATTATATATCTCATATCAAAATTCCTATTAAACGGAACAGGTTGTGTTGAATAAAAGCATGAAAACAGGCAAAACTAGAAACGAGAAAGCTTTTCCGTGTACTTCTTCACAATGTTGCATGCTAGGAATTCAAAGAGATTTCCTTGACTAATTATCCAGATGAATAGAAAGTTTTGAAATCTTACTGAGATAAATAACAACTCATATAGGCAAGTTAAACGACTAAAAATAGCTCAAGCCCACAGAAGTCTCCGTAACATACGATGATTATTGCAGATCACCAAAATATCTATCAAAGCTAAGTCTAAACCAAGAATTACCGAAAGGTAAGTGTAAAGTATTCAATAACTAGTATTAAAATTGTTCTCGCATCACAGTATGAATCACTCACCATCCAAGACCTCCTGAGAGGGTCACATTTCATGTACCATTCATTCTAAGGCTCTGTAAGGAACTTCGTATTGCTTTGGGAAACACTGTTTAGGCAGTATGGCATGAGTCATTCTTAAGCATGCGCTGACAGTCACGTGGTGATGAAGTAATAAATAATGAATCACTAGAGCTTAGCGTCTCGGATGTAAGTTGCTGTTAAGCGTAGAATGCACAGTAAACTTTTTGAATGTGCTTCAATATCTGATGTGTTTCACGCTATGGCACTTGTGGCCGAAATATCAATTACAAATGTTTGTGAAAGTAAAGAAGTCTATTTCTTAACATGGAGATGCTTTACTTAGTTCCGAATTGAAAATGAAGAACCAGAATATTCCAATTTTGTGCCGAAATCCGGGATTAACTAAGCTTTTAGATGGGATTTGAAATTATAAATCAAAAGTCTCTAACAAAAATGGCATTAAGGTAAGTTCTAAACTAATTTCCGAATATTTTTTCAAGTGTATTGATCGCCTTGAGCTTGGAAGCTTCATTGAAACTTAAGATAAAACGTGCTGTAATTCGAAATAATTTAACTCGTAGTTGTACAAAGGCGCATATGTTATTGGAATCGCAGACTATGAAACTGATGATTGCAGAATATGAAGTTTTGACCTTGGAAATTAATAATTAGAATTAGCAATTAATTAGAAAACGAAAAGAAGACGCTTGATGAATTGGACTTGGAGATCAGTGTTGTCATGAAAGCCCTACGAGGATGAAATAAATTCTTCTGAAGAATATAATGAAAATTTTATTTACTATAAAGGAAAAATAGGCAACTGTTTTAAAATCATATGGAAATAAGCAAAGTAGTTCGCCAAATATTGGTGATAAAGATAATGTTCCTATAACAGTTGGAACGAAGTTACGGAACTTAAACTGAAAAATGTTTCGCTAATGTCAGTTTATGGTTGAATTTTTATAACGCATTTGAGAAAGCAATAAATATAAATCTAACGTTATTAAAAAATTTTTATTAATGTCTCTATTAGCCGACCCGGCTCTTAACTGTATGGCTGAATTTAGTATAACGAATTAAATTATGATACGTTATGTTCAGTTATCAAAAAAAGGTATGAAGGTAAAGATTTACTAATTAACAATCATACGAATAAGATGTGAAACTTAGAAACTATGAAGCATGTTTCGAAAGTAAAAAGTTTACGAAAGTTGTACGATAATTTCGAAGTAAACATACGAAACTTATATTAGTTGGAAGTAATGAGAATTACTCACAACTATTATTTTAAAATTGTTACCTGAGGTGTTAACGTTATCCGGAGACGTAAACCAAGTGACAACATCGTAGTATCAGAATTAATTAAATTAATAAAACATGAGCTCGAGTGCCGTGAAGCAACACTGCTCGTAAATAAATACAAATTCGCGAAAAATGTACAGACTGTAAATAAAAGCCAAATGTTACGCTGAGCAACAAATCTTCAAGTTAAAAATAATAGTCAGGGAACTAATGCTTTTAGTACAACACTTAAGAAGTTCTGTTTATTTTGTAAGTATGATGAGCATGAAACTATGAAATATATTAATTTTCGAATGAGCAAAAGAAGAAAATGCTGAAAAGAAGGTAAATGTTATAAGTGTTTCCGTAATTCACATTTAGCTCATCAGTGCAAATCTAAAATAAATCCTTTCGAAAGCTATAAATGTTCAAGTTACGTAAAATTATTTTGTTTTCCAAAAGAATCAAAGGATAATTTCGAAACTGAAACTTCAGCGCCTACTTCACAGCGTAAATATTCTTAAAACTAGAGTTTGGATATACTGCAAACATGTATTATTAGCTCGCAATACAAAATAAATCGAAATTAGCTACAGATTTCATTGATTTTAGAAGCGAAAGTAATTTCAGCCCTAAATATTTGGTTCAAGAGTTAAATTACAAAAACACTTAGCAATCTACGCGTTTGGCTTAACTATTAGAAAAGAAGTAGACATGACAGTATTTAGAATTTGTCTAAAAAGGTAAGGATAACAGACGTAATAATATCGTAATTGAGGTAATCGCTACAGTTGTAATTTCAATTATTAATTTAGAATTTCCTAACAGTCCAAGCATATGGGAATTAATGTACGAAAGGAGAGGATGGGAACATGTAGATTCAAGTACCAGTCATACAGATATTAAGATTCTTATCAGAGCCGATTACTTGTGACATTTAAAAAGTAGAATGGCTGAAAAAAATCAATGATTGCTTATTCGTCGCGCCCACAATCTTCGGGTATACAATTATGCAAAAGCTGAACACGAAATTATAGCAAGAATTAGCTCATTATCTGTGTCAGTGAACGAGGCCGATAATTGTGATTTGCAGTCGTTTCGGAGACTAGAAGCTATGGGCATTCTTAGCGAAAAGGTGAATTATTTTCTCAGGATTGGTTTGGTTTGACTGATTACGGCAAAGCATTCTAGGGCTATCTGCCTAAGCAGAAAGATGCCTTCGTAAAGGACGTTTTAAGGAAAACTGGCTGGGATACATGTTACACGTGGGAAAATACGTTCTTAATATCCCCATGAAGATTTATTTATTTAGAATAATAATTTGGTAATTGTACAAAAAATTCATTGTACTACAAATATTTTTCATTCTCAGTTAATACCAATAATATTACGAGTTGGCTGCGTGCCTTCCAGTGTTCTCTAGAGCGCGAATTCTATAAGATTTTCTGTAAATAAGACAGCCATTTTAAAAACCTTTGTACTATTTCTGAATACTTTTCAGAATAATTTACGTTACAGATACGCGTCACTAGATCTTCTAAAATCAGAAAACTTTTACAAATTGGTATTTTATTTTTGTAACGCACACGTGAATTATTTTCCTCTTCAATTTGTGTACAGCTCCTAAATATGATTCTTGAGTTCAATATCGAATATCTCGATCAATTTTTCTCTCGCGGGAGAGAAACTTTTAGTGTTTTATTTTTTATAAAAGAAAATTTTGCTAATTTAAAAATATAGGATCGGGGAAACGTATAAAAAGTTAAATTTCGTATTTTACACAAAATTCATTTTTTTTAATTTAAAAATGCGAAAATATGAATCTTTGCGAAATTTAAAACATTTTTGCAACTGAAAGTGTATGTCTAAGACTAACGGTTATGAAAATAATGGTCTGGTAAAGACTTCATTGGACACGATGTATATTCTCATACATTGCTGTCGAAGGCAACTGTGTATCAAAACAGCACAAAAAAATTAAAATAGGACATCTCTATATCTCCCGTTCTACTGGGCCGATTGACGAAATTCAGCTGGAGTTTTTCAGGTCTCGGAAACGCGACTTAGGATATTAGATTTATATATAGAATTGTTCTAATACAGATATTTTGACACAAAATCTGACGTTTTCTGAAATGACAGGAGAATTTTTTTCCATACTTCGATTCTATAACTCAAATTATGCCAAACAGCCAAATTTTATAAAATTCGCACGAGTAGTTTTTAAAAAATTAGCTCTCAGAAGTTTAGCTCCTCAATGTTAATTGAATTTGATTTATTAATATCTCTTTTTTAGTAAACTTACTTGATTCCTTCTTTCCCATTTAGAATTTAGGTTCATTCCAAATAAAATTCGCCCAATTTTTATGATTTATTTTAAAAATTTATATTTTTAAATAATTTTTATAAATTTTTTGGAAAAACATTTGTGTCTAAAATTTTTACCATCATCTTATAGTAGATTTATTTCTAAGCGTACCTGCAAAAAATTAGAGTTTTTATTCAAAATTTCCTAAGATATACGTGAATTTATAAACTGGCGCGTTTCGAAATTTGCCATATTTGCTATAAGCGATAAATAATAACACAAATGGGGTTTACGCACTTTGTTAAAATTATTGGGAAGAATTGACTTTTTTTCCGCTCAAAAATGGAAAACACAATGAAACAAAATGAAAGGAAAATAAGATGCTATAAATTAAGAAGTTCGCCAAACTGTTCTTGGCGCAAACTGAAAAAAATTCCCCGCGAAATTTTACAAAATTTAATATTTAGGCATAATTTGAATCGTAGAACCGAAATATGGAAATCATGCCATTTCAGAAAAAGTCCTATTTTGTGTCAAAATAACTATATTAGAACAATGCTGTGTATAAATCTAGTATATATCCTAAGTCGTGCCTTCGAGACATGAAAAGACAATTTGAATTTCGTCGATCTGCCCAGAAGAACGGGAGATATAGAACTGTCTTCTTTTTTTTTTCCGTGTACATGGATTTTATTTATATATGAAAATATCATGCTTCCCACCTTTTAATTCGATTTGTTTCCCTTTAATTGCATTGTTTCCAGTGAAACAAATACTACATGAATAATTTTAATTTCGAAATGAGTCTTTACCTAAAGTGGCATATACTTCTCTAATAGGGTTCAAAAACTAATGCAGATTTTTCAGGTACTCAGCCTGTGCCTAGCCGCGCATTTCGTTATTGCAAGAACAAACATAGAACCTACTCTCAGGCATGACGTCCTTTATTAATCCTATAAAGTTTTGATCTTTAAATTTCCATTTGACAATTTCCAAGAACGGGTATAATATATATGTTGAACCACTTAAATTCTAATTTTTTTCAATAACGGGAATTTACCATTATTTTAGGCGTTAGACTGCTAAAGCCGGAAGCAGTGGTCACTATTATGGAAGCATCTAATAGCTATCTCACCGCTGCCTCCTATAAAGGGACCGAAAATTGACATCCCTGCCTTCTCTGGGATTCGAAACCAAACCCTTCGGTACGGCAGTCAAAGTCACTAACCACTTTCCCATCTGGGCGGCCCTTAAATTCTAAATAACATGTAGGCATACCTGTAGAGATCCTTCATGATATTGCTCTTGAAATAAACTTTACGAGATGTTAAAATTATTGTAAAGACCGAAATGTTATTGGTATGACTTATTAAAATATCTGTGTCTGCCCTAAGCTATTTGGTTAATATAGCCTCTGGTAAAGGTGCGAGGTTCCTACAAAGTTCCGTTTGATAAATTCTGTATTAGTAACTACTGATTTAAGTTCTTTGTAGATAACTATTGGAATTTTCGAAATACTATCTTGGTTTGAGTCTGAGATGCTGTATTGTAAGAGGGTAGATCTAGATAAAATCCATCAAATTTCGCCAAATTTCATGCATTTTAAAATGTTATTGATGTACAACTTGGTTTTGAGAAATTCCTTTTCCGTCCACCCTGTGCAGCTGCGGATCTGTGAACAGGTAAAGCAAGGCAACACCGGTGCATTCCCGTTCTGTTAGCTATCCCCAGACCTTGCTAACTTTTAAGCTTCGGCCCCAATTTTGAGGGAAAGCATCCCGGAGGAGCTATCCGAATGTCTTCCACCCCTCTTCCTCTACCAAAAACTTCTGTAGATGACTTCCCACTCACCTTGTTTTTTGAGTACCTACTTGCTGCACAGACACTTACACACATCTATGCCTTCTCCGGGATTAGAGTCCAGGCCCATAAACGTGGCAAACAGCATCACTAACCACTATACTGGCTAGGTGCACGAAACTGTAAACAGAAGTCAAAACTCAAGCCTTCAGTAACTGCAGAGTCAAGCAACAACAGTTCCCTCCTTAGCTGCGTGAGCGAATTTTGAATTCCGGTAGGCTTACTGTTGCGCTTTTTGTACTCTGATGCAGAGAATTTTCCTGTAGATGATCTTGTACATTTAAAAATTTACTAACTATATTTGCCTTTATGTTAGGGACGATTCTGGCTGTATCTCTAGGAAGAGATGGAATTAAATTTTGTTTCTTTCATCATTTACACTAATTTATTATGGAGCTGTAATGAGTGAGTGAGTGCACCACTATGATGGCTTCCGACCACGGACATGAACCAAACGGAATTATATACCATCACAGCGGGGAAAATTCTAAAGTAACACAGTATCACATACTAATAACAGTTTCTATAGCTTGATAACTGATGGCATCAAGCATTATTCTGATTATCAGCTTTAAATTCTGAACATTTCAAACATAATACTATTCACTGTTGTTTCTGCTTACGCAGTGTCTTGAAATTTTCTCTCTTTCACCAAGGGCTACTCTGTTTTTGAGTGTGCTAGTCGTCCAAATTACCCAGGCATAGTCCGCTGGTTTCTTTGAGTACCAGGTTCTTGTACCAGTCCGCTTATAACACACAAGGAAAGTAATAATGGTCCGTGTCGCCTTCCTCTCCGCATTCGCGGAAAGGAGTTTCCCTAAGTCTGAATCTGTTGCGGTATACTGTGAATGGCGATGATCTGTCAAGAATTGTGTTAAGCTAGTACGGTGGGTCTTCATTTCCATGTTAACTTATGGCAGTAAGCGAAATGTCCTTCGCCCTATATCTGCCTCTGTGCATCTACTTTGACAATTTTGTAGAAAAGATGTCAAAGTTGTTCGTTTAATGCGAGACCAGGGAAGTTTTGTTGGTCGTTCTAGCAAATCCGGGGAATTGGCTGCCTGCTTGGCCAGTAGGTCAGCGGCTTCATTGCCTTGAATCCCTGTATGAGCGGGAACCCATTTTGAAGTGGATCTTTGTGTGATAGGCATTGCCAGAAGCTGTTTTTGAATTCGGTATACCAAGGCACTCCGGCTAATATGACCTGCGATAGCCGCCAAACTTAATGCCGAATCGCTGAGTAAAGAGAATTTCTGCTGTTGACACGTGTTCGCATACCTTATTGCAGCACTGATAGCTAAAAGTTCTGCTTGGTATACCGAGTTGTTCAAGCCTAGTTTCCTCTTCTACTCAACTGTTGCAATACCATTTTCCAGTCTACAGAAGGCACTACACGTGCCGTTCTCCGTTTTGGAGCCATCTGTAAAAAAGGGTTATTATTATTGCTTTGAATTGGTTTGTCATTTATGCTGATACCGCCGGAGAGATTAACATCAGCTGGATGAAAGGTATTGGAGATGTTTTGCTTCTCGTAATCTAAGTGGTGATAACTATGACCCCCCAGAGTGTTGAAGTTTGACCCAGCCTGGTAACTCTTACGACAGCTGCCTCCCTTTCAATTATCAAATCTCTTGGAGGAATCCCTGCGAGTTGTTGTAGGGCTAGTGTAGACGTGGTACGGTAGGCCCTGCATATTTGAAGTAGCTGCTATCTCTGAATAGAGAGCAGGGATCTTCTCATATAAGAAGTACGTTTATAAGATATTTCTCCCGCCTTCTTCACATGCCTTTGTGGTGTAATGGTCAGCACGCTGGGCGCGTATTCCAGAGGTCCGTGTTTCGAGTCCCGGCGAAGGCGTTCCTCATTTTTCATTGCTCCTGCTTTAAAAAAAATACCTAATGTCTCTACAAGTTCATCACCCCAGACAACCGCTCTGTAACAGATCACTCTTTCATTCATGCCAAATTTTTAGTAGCTTACATGAGATACCCCATTTATGTGAAGTCATGCGTCTCATGCTGTTATTTAGGATGCTAATTTGAGTCTTAAGATTCCTGACATGAGGCATCCGGGAAATTCTGTTGTCGAGTATATTAGCCCAAGATATCTCAATTGGGGGACACATTTTACCGGTATCCCATGCAGTTTAACACTTGGGTTGCGTCTAAGCTGAACTCTGTGTCCTCTGAGTAAAGCTTTAGTTTTCTGTGCCGAAATCTGAAGCTTATGTGCTCTGGCCCATTGGGAGAATATATCGAGACAGTACAGATATCTCATTTCTAGGTGAAATAAAGGATCATTTTCTTTCGATTCGCCTATTTTTTCAGGAGACTGACAGGAGCTGTGTAACAAGCATCAGTGTGGAATTATTGCAGTGCTTTCAGGATTACACGTTATCTGCTTAATGAAGTGTGAAATGTTATTACGCAAAAGATATCGTGTAAAGATAATTAAGAAACCAGCTTGTTGGAGTATGATTGGACGTATTATTTAATGTGTGGAGGGCCAGTATGAATTTCGGATACAAAATATAACATTTTGCAGGGTCAAATTTCTCTTGGATAACACAAACTCATTGGTCTTAAACTAATACAGATTTAATGCAGTAGACATTAAAACAAAGCTAAATAACAATATTTTGTCGTTTACTTCTCTCTAATATTTTTCCTTAGAGTGAAACTTTTTATGGATATAGTCACACTGATGCTTAAATATATTAAGTCATATATCTCATTAAAGCGTTAAAAGAATTAACTTCCACTGGTTTTGTAAATTATTTATATTAATTATGCCAGCTAACCATTAATTAAACTTCTAAAAATGTGTCTTTAAAATATTCAGGAAAATGTGGCGTGCAAGCCATTCTTCAGGAGATAATCAAAACGCATTAAGTGTATGCAGCATACGGATTTTTTTGTGAATTTCATCAAGCTGTAGAATTGAAGAATAAGAAGTTACTTTAACCCGGTAAGTGTTTTGAGATGCATAGACTTAATTAAAGGATTTCGCTAGTTAAAACATAATATCGTTACAATTCTGCAAGTTTTCTTATTAATTTTGTTTGCTGTCGAAACTTCTACGATTTTTTTTCATTGCCTCATTTAATTACTATTTATAAGCACACTAAAATTCAATAGAGTATTTTTTATTTGGTATATATATATATATATATAGGTCTACCGGAGAATTCTCTCCGTTTGAAAAGTGAAAGAAATATAACATTTTTCATACCTTTAATAATATTTGTTGTACAATACGATTTCCATCGTAACTTATGACCGTGATGGAAATCTGTGCATACCAGTTTTAAAAAATGCATTGTCTTTAGCAACGAAGAAATCCAGTAAGGCTTGGCTGACTTCTGCTTCAATTTTAAATTTTTTCCCTTCAAAATATTTTGCAAAGCTACAAATAGGTGATTTTCAGAGGGTGTTAAGTCAAGAGAGTATGATGGATGCTGCAAATTTTCTCAACCTAGCTCTGCGATTTTCTGACGATTCAGCAAAGCAGAATGTGGTCTTGGGTTATTATCATGCAGTATGATGTGCTTACTAATGAACATCGCCGGCCTCTTTTTACTGCTTTGTTCAAATTGCTCTTTTGTTCACAGTATCTCTCCTGAACTTTTCTTTAGGTTTCAAAAGCTCGAAATATATTTGTCCTTCGACGTTCCACGATATACACAGCATTCTCTTATTCAGGCTGAAATATGGTTTAGAGGAGGAGAGGAAAGGTTGGCCGGGCTCACAGTATGCTCATATAAATAACGTTTCCGCAAGTAATGCACTTTTCATTTTTAGTTATCATCCGGTTCGAAAATGATTCATTTTAATTTTAAGCAACCAAAGATGTGCCTATGACAGTAAGAAAATACCAAGTTAGTATAATCTACTCAAGCTGTCACACTGTGAAATAATGACTTCATTATTCTATTCCTCATGTTCTAATATAATAATTTATGCATCTTACACCAATGAATATGCTACGTCCATGTTTTTTAATCTTTCTGAGTTCAATATCTTATTTTTAAGATTCATTGTAGCGATCTTTTCTCGTGTTGTCTTTCAAGTGCCTAATTATTTACATCATATTAATTCTTTTATATTTTTGTAATAAATACAACCACTTCACTTGAAATCCAAGTAATATAAATTCAAGAACAAAATTGCAAGGGCAGAATTTAAATTAGCACATGCATGTAATAGTCGCTAATGTGTATCTTCACTAAGTTTAAATTTTCCTTTTTCATGTTTCATGTTTAAGGCACTGTTGACTGCGAGACATTTCGATAAATATTCCTAGCATAAATCATGATAAATACATTTTGTAAACTGCGTTGGGCTTCATGCAGTATTAATCGGATTATCCACTTCGTTCAATTTGGAGGCATTGCCGATAATATAAGCGCAATTTTAACAACAGCGCCGAATGGACACTATGCAGTAAATATTTGCATACTAAGGCCAGAGGAAGGACAGGATCACACAACATGCATCGAAATTTACGACAGCACTGAATTGCAAATTTCGAAGCATTGTTGTTAACGCGGTTTAGAGAAAGATCATAAATAACACGTAGGAAATTTCTTGTTTGATCATGGCACACAAATTTAGGATCTTCTAACTTTACTAACTGCCTGAAACATGTAAATTATAAACAATGTACTATAACAGGAAAATGTATAATTTAGTGAATATATATTTTACTTGCACTCATTTAGGCAGAAGAAGCTGAAAATAAAATAAAATTGATACTACATCTCTACTTCTCAACTCATTAATTAATTCAGCAGTAACTAATTTTGAACGCATCTTCGTTTGTCAGATGGGTTACGCAGTAGTGATTTTCTTATTATTTTTCTAAATTTTGCGTCACATTAACAACTAATTTCACCGATTATGGCAAAATAGGCAAATATTATTTGGGTAAAAGGTCGGATGCCTTCGTGAAGGATGTTCTAAGGAAAACTGCCCCACATTAATATTATACACGGAAAAACCACAAAAACTCCTATGCGACCAACCTGTTAACCAGGATGTGAATCCAAGTCGAGGTTCCATTTAGTGGATTATGAGTGCTTTTATAGATAAACAATATACTTAAATAGAAAATGAACGTACGTACCAAAAACAAAGATTAAAATGATGATGAATGATGAAGGGAATGATGAAGCTAAAGCTTCTTTGAGACGGTTCACTATAATCTAGTCGTTTGTCTTTCTTACTAGTATTTTCGAGGTTTTTCTTTTGTGTAATAAGACGAGTCGATTGCGTTAGAGTGAGCTCCGTGTAGGCATCTTTCCTACGGCCGATGTCCGTTAAGTGCTTTTACATAATAAACTACCTTTTACAATTCTCCTACAAGTTATTAGTAGAGTTAAGGCGCTATCTCTAACGGGAAGCAGCTACTGTGGAATGATAAAGAATAATATAACTCATAGCTAATAAAAACATCTGGGAGCACAAAATTCTGTATTCCAGGTGGAACTGACTACTCCGCAAGCCTCCATTCGCTGTGCTCTTCAACATTCTAAATGTAGCACTATCATATGTAGTGCTTCATATAGTATAGCTTTATGTATAGCTTTAAGTCTAGCAGCAATACCAGGAACTCGAAGTAGAAATCCTTTACTTCAGAATATACAGAGAATGCTGCTGAAAAGGCAACTGGGTCCTAGACCGATTTTGTTCTGGGTGCTTGCCTACACAGGAATTAAGGGCAATGAACACTCTGATATGTTAGCAAAAGAGGCAGCTAATAATGTGTAAAGTAGGAAGCAGACAATGGCATTTCCTGTTTCCTTCCTGAAAAGAAAGACGTGGACACAACTAATAGCTACTAAATGGCAAGCGCGCTGGGATATGTCAAACGCGGAAAGAAGGCTGTATCGGCACTTCATAAAAGTCAGCGTACAAATAAGGAGTAACTCGTCGTTTCTCATACAGTTCCACACTGGACATGGGCCCTTGCATCGCGTTAAACTCAGTAATTCTAATAACTGTGAGTGCGGTGGTGAAGGTGATCCAGGCCACTTTGCATATGAATTTAGGAATACCGGAGGTTTCCAAGTACGCAAACTTTTTCATGAGCACTGACCGGTATGGACAGCTAGCGCTTTAGAAAATAGATCAGCATTGAACAAACTTGAACATATCATGAGCAATGGCACAACAGCCCATATGAATGTGTTGGAGTTTTTACTAATTTAAGTTTTAAAGTTCAATATTCAATAACACATGGAAGTCAAAATTTGGATAACAGCTCTAAAATACAAGACTATAACAAATACTGCATGGGTGTAAAAGTTTGTGACATACAAGATAAAACAACATTTAGACAGTGAAACTTGTGTGTTCAAATAAAACAGTAAATAGTACCAGAAAATACTCCAACAGAAGGAATTAAGAATTTGCGTTGTGTTATATTTTATATCATAAAGATTGATAACAGTTCCAGTTTTAATTAGATCTATTGGGTCCAGTGTTCTAAGTTAAAAGTGAAAACATTACAAGTTAAGTGAAATTAAATATATGATTTATTAGAGATAAACTGATTTGGTACAAAATTATACATTTATATGGTGATGGTGGCGGTTGGGAATTGAGGAAAAAGTAGCACATACCCGTTAACAATCACACCATTTAACAGGAGCAGTTTCTCGCTGGACATAACGCAGGAAACATACTTTTTCAAAAGCCTTGCCATGCTCTGTGGGAATAGAAAAAACGAAAAGTTAGTTATCGAAGATTAGGTAGGCATTCTCCCCGCCCTCCATAAGGGGGATTTCTCTCCTCCATTAATTACTTCAGACATCGTTCACTGATAACGCAGACAGCTACTCTGGACGAAGCGACAGTTTTCTGGTCTCGTGACACCTTCAGTATAATTTGCCTTCTCACCGTCTGCCCACGTCTCCCTTCGTAGGTTGCTGCAAGCCTTTTTCTTCTTTCCGCCAAATACTCGTTTGGCGATCCGAGATGGTACAAAACTAGCCAAGGCACTGCAACCCCAGGGAAAAGAATGCACACAGGAGGTGAAGCAAGGTAGTTCGAACGCCGGATGTTGGCGAATAATCGCCGATCCTCCAAGGTCATCAACCTGTCAATAGGAGCTAGCCTCGTCTCGGGGTCCCAATCCAGCATGGTGAAAGCCTGCAAGTAAGCGAATCACCCCGTCCCCTCAACCTTGGCGTAGCGTAGTTGTATGTAAAAAGTATCCGATCGAGCAGGGTGCAGAAATGGCACTTGATGACAGATATTTCCCAGACCACTGTCAGGCAGGCGAAGGAAAATCGAAAACAAAGTCATAAATCTTGATTTCCCAAAAGGCAGCGTAAAAAGGTTTTCGAAAAGAATTAAGAATTTTGTTTTTAAATACTAATTAATACAAGCACGAAGAAAAGTACTTCAATTAAAATATGGATCCCAATTTAGCAGAAAAGGGGGCACATTAACAAAACTTAATTAAAACTTTAAACACCAACTTGTGTAAGCAAAAACTTTAAAAGAGCTTTAAAAAATTGACCTTAAGGGTCAACTTAACAAGAGATTAAACACTAAGCAAACAAGTTAAGAATAAGTATTAACTGAACAAAAATTTAAAGTTAGTTTGGTAGTTAACTAAACTACCAAAAGGAAAAGAAAAATTAATTACTCAAGCAACTTAAAATCAGAGTTAACCAAAACTGTCAAAAAAAATTAAATGACAAACATTACTTTTCAACAAGGCAAATAAACTTAAGATCAACTACAAAATAAAACAAATTAATAACCTTTAAGTCTGATAACAGAATTAAGATAAATCGTTACAATTTTTGGAAGCATCAGATATGAAAAATGAGCAACGCCTTCGCCGGGAATCGAACCACGGACCTCTCGGTTACGCGTCGAGCATGCAGACCACTACACCACGAAGGCATGCGAAGAAGGCGGGAGAAATACCTTATATACTTCCCCTTTTAAAGGGCGACTGGGGTTTGGGGGACCTAATCGCCAAATCGCGGTGGTGGAGAATCATCATCCACCACCTTTTTAGTTCGGGCGCCAGTGTAGATACATTAGGTTATTACGGAGCAGGAGACATGAAAAATGAGCAACGTCTTCGCCGGGAATCGAACCACGGACCTCTCGGTTACGCGTCGAGCATGCAGACCACTACACCACGAAGGCATGCGAAGAAGGCGGGAGAAATACCTTATACAATTACGACATTTTAAATTCAACTGAAGTATGTAATACATAACAAATGTTACGCGCCATTAGCTCCACATCTATCCATTTGTAGGATAGCTACCCACTGCATTGTACTCCATAGCTCTTATCCTTTTTGCAGCTCAGCATATTTTGTAGTTCAGTATGTGTAGTATACACGTTCTGTATAGCAATTTTAAATATATACTTTTAAGGTTAAACGATTGTAAAATATGCCTCAAATATAAATGTACACTTTGAAATGAAATGTAGGCTTTCAGTGATTTGAGCTTTATAAATGAATGTTAGCATTGTTATATTTATATTTAATTCCACTTTTATCTAGATGTATAGCATTGTCTAGAATAGTGCGCCTCCACCTTATGTAATACAATACTCTGATTAATTATAAAACAACTCCATGAAAACATGTACTCTCTTCAAGAGCCTTGTATGCTCATGTTCCTTCACTATTGGTATCGATTCATTCCCAACTTTAATATGCATTTTGTGCAACCCAGAAGTATATCCAGAATTGAATTTTGCTTTTATATTGTCTAAAACAGTGTGCATTTATATTACATTTATCTATATATTAAGATAGCTGACTATAGCATTGCACTTCATAGCTCTTATCCTTTTTGCAGCCCAGCATATTTTGTATATTTAGCAGTATACGTAGTACTACTATTCCCATTCTGGATAGCAATTTTGTTATATACTTGTAAGGTAAAACGATTGTAATATATGCCTTAAAATGTAATTGTATACTTTGAAGTGAATAGTAGGCTTTAAATTATTCGAACATATGCCTTATAAATGAATGTCAACATTATTATATTTACATTTAACTGCATTTTTATCTAGATGTATATCATTGTCTACAATAGTGTGCCTCCACTTTATGTAATATAATACTCTGATTAATTGTAATAGAAACCAAAATGATGTTTCTACATTGAAAACGTGTTCCCTCTTCAAGAGCCTTGTATGCTCATGTCATTTCACTATTGGTATCATCTCCTTCTTAACTTCAACATGCATTTTATGTAACCCAGAAGTACATCGGAAATTGAATTGCGCATTTTTATTGTCTACGGTAATATACTATATTACATAGTACATACTCTGTTTCCAATTTATGTATTGCATTACTCTGTTTATTAGTGCTACAACATCTTAATAGTGTCTCTTCGCTGAAACATTGTACCTTCTTCAAGAGCCTTGTTTACTCATGTTTTCATTATTATTATTTATTAGTAACACAATAATGTTGTCTGTACTGTCATCCCAGCCCTTGGCTGAGGTTTGGCTGGAAGTAGATAAACTCAGATGAGTAAGTGAGAATACTGTATGAAGAATAAACCTTAGT
>KK121889.1:309557-345090 GCA_000611955.2 Stegodyphus mimosarum | reverse complement strand
TGAACGGCGAGTAGTAGTAGTACCGTAATGCTCTTTCGTAAAGTGCGAGAATAAAAGTTTAACTTCCCTCACTTTTTAGCATGTTTGTGCGCTGTAAAAATTCCATTTTCGTATAAGACTTGGATGAAATGCTGGAAGAACTGAAATTACATTAAAATTTCTCAACGTCGACTTGGATGAAAAATTAAATAAAATTTCTCAAATATGTTTTCTTCTCCATCAGCTTTTTCTTTTTCCTGCAAAAGTATAGATATTTCTTTTCTCGCATTATACTGTAACTTACCGTACAGTTTTATATACGTAACGTATATATATAGAAAGAGAAACAGAGAGGGAGGAGATAATTTTAACAACAATTTAATAACATTAGTAAAATTTAGGACGTTCAGGAAGAAAATATGTGTATCACTGTGGATACATATATAGTACATATCCTTTTTGAGAAACAGTCACTAACGTTCCTATCAATTTCAGTAAATCTTGATTTGAAAAATTATTTCCTTGCAGCTTTCTTAATATATTCCGTGAAATCATTATATATACTGTTAATGGGTACTTTAACAATAATATATATAATTAACAGCATATAAACTGAGGTGCTGTTCTAGAAACGAAGAAAATTCACAAGCTTTCTTGTGAAAATAGCGAGATTTCATACACAGTCCAGTCACATTAATGTGACCACCACGTACTTTCCATGTCAGAGTTAAATAACCAATCACAGAAGGCAGGTGGCAGCACAGTGCAGTTGAGCGTATATAAAGGGTGTGTGAGGGCTTCGGAAAACATTTCAATCGTTGGCGTAATGCAGAAACGAAGCGATTTATCCGACTTCCAAAAGGGCATGATCATTGGCTTTCGAGCCAAGGGTGGAAGCATTTCCGAAACGGCTGAGTTTGTGAACTGTTCGCGTGCCGCCGTGGTAAAAGTGTACCGTGCATGGCAAAATGGGACTGTCCAAAATCAGCGACGTGGCAAATGTGGTGCACCACGGGCCATAGATGACAGAGGCGAACGACGGTTGCGGAGATGCGTTCGGGCAGATAGACGGGCTACCGTTGAGCAACTGACCACCAAAATGAACCAAGGGGCTACCAAAAGTGTCTCCCAAAGTACTATTCAGCGAACATTGCTGCGTCTGGGCCTCCGAAGCAGACGCCTGGTTCGTGCACCTATGCTGACTGCTGTTCATCGACGGCGAAGGCTAGAATTTGCACGCCAGTACAGCAGCTGGACGTCCACTGAGTGGCGACAGGTTGCGTTTTCGGATGAATCGCGTTTTATGCTCCATCGGACAGATGGACGTTGGCGTATAAGGCGTGAAACCTCTGAAAGGAACCACCCTGCAACCATTGCCGGAACGGTCCAAGCTGGAGGCGGGAGCATTATGGTCTGGGGAATGTTTTCCTGGCATTCTCTAGGTTCACTGATCATTGTGGAAGGCACAATGGATCAATACAAGTACGCATCTGTCCTTGCGGACCATGTTCACCCCTACATGCGCATTGTTTTTCCTCAGGATGATGGCATCTTCCAGCAGGACAATGCGAGGTGCCATACAGCTGCCAGTGTACGTGCGTGGTTCGAAGAGCACCAGGATGAGTTTACCGTCCTCCCCTGGCCAGCAAACTCACCTGACTTAAACCCAATCGAGCATCTGTGGGACCATCTCGATCGAGTTGTTCGCGCCATGGATCCTCAACCGCGTAATCTAGCGCAGCTGGCCACGGCATTAGAGTCGGCATGGCTCAACATCCCAGAGAACACCTTCAGGGACCTATGTGACTCTCTTCCTGCACGTCTCGCAGCAGTCCGCTCTGCGAAAGGTGGTTATTCTGGCTTTTGACAGATGGTCACATTAATGTGACTGGACTGTGTATATTGTTTCAAAGATTCATTTACGAGTTTGTGTAAGAAAATAAGAGAAGATCTGTAAGTTCTTGTATTTTTTCGTATTTGAGATTGTTTGTTCAACAGCACGGAGCTGTTACGAACTGTTCTAAAATTTTCGTATAAATTTAAATCGAATTTCTTCCGAGGTAAATTTTTATATTTTTATTTCCTATGAAAATACCTTACACTCTAACACCTCTCTAACTCTTAGGCTAATTTTCTTCATTAAATGTATATACTCAACTTTATTGATTTATTTTAGTATTAGGTAAAAATTGTTACAACATTTCATTAAATCTTTCCAAATGTTTTAAAGAGTAAAAAGGGAATATGACTTATTTACATGGGACGTTTACGTGGAAGTTGTACGAAATTCGTTTCGGAAGTCTCGGAGTGGAACAGTCCAATAAATTTAGCCATTTATTTTCTAACGAATGCAACAGAAGGAATTAGTTTAGAGTTTATTGAATTTAAGTACATTTTGAAGTAATTTAACATCTGCTATCATTGCACCGAATCCATGTAATTCCCTTTTCGCTATTTCTTAATAATGCAAAGCCGTGAAAAATCTGTACCTTGATATTTTCTAAGTTTGAAATGAGGGAATGATGTTATTAAGGCACAATTAATTTTATAAATGGAACGAAATGTGATTAAAACAAAACATATCACTTCATCTTCATATCTAAGTAAGATGAGGAACAGCGTATATTACTTGAAGCATGCTAATATCTATTTTCGTACTTGCTTTGCAGCTTTATGTAATTACACTAACACTAAATATATACGTAACTATTATACTATTTATGTAATCATATATAATAGCATTTATGCAATAATTTATATTACCTGAAGATGATGCCGTAAAACTGTTTATTAATTATATATGCTCTGCAGTCATCATCTAGTAATGCGAAGCTTGGAAATTAAAAATGGTGTAACTTTCCTAATATAGAAGGAAGGGAAAGTGCAGTCAGAAGGTTTATGTATATTAAACATGAATTTTTGTTATTGTATCTGCAGCAGAAATAAATCTTTAATTATTAGAACTTTAAATAAATGCTGCCTTAGCCTCACGGTTTCGTCAGAAGTTACAGTTGTGAAACTAAAATTAATTTAGTAAAAAAGGTATATTACGCTTCTTTAAAACATCTACAACTCATTACTTAAGTGCATTAAAAAGAAACTTTGAAACATATGTAGCTCAGCAAGGAGCCAAAAGTATGGAACCCAAAGTTCTAAAGCAGATTTCTTCAGTACATATTCCACAGAAGCCTATTGTTCCGGGAGAAATCACCGATGGCTTTTTAGGTGATACTGATAAACAGGCTAATCAAATGTAAATGTAATGTAAATTCAAGTCATTTTTTGTGTTTAAGTTCATGTTTCTAAAGTTAATTATTTGCCTTTATTTACTATAAAGGTTCATGTTTATTTTTTGTAATTCCACTTTATGAGGTTTCTATAACAGTCAACTAAATTTCCGCTTTTTGTTTCTTTGTATTGTTATGAGAAAATGATAATATATTCTTTGCTTAAAATCAGCTACTCCGAATAAACTATGCTGTGAAACTTTCTTAAGAAAACTGCCCATGGATCTAATTGGTTTTCTCTGAAGGTGTTTACGATAGAACATATTACTTTCGAGAATATTCATTACGTTATTTAACTATGACTTCATAATTACCGGCTACTTTCAGAGGTTATTGTCCAGTGAGTTCACAATTTTATACTTATTTTAACAAAGTTTATAAAAAGAAAAGAAGAGATTAATAAGATAAATAAAAGTAGGTGTTTCCTAAGCTATAAATGCTATTTTAAAATAAGCAAGATTTTAAAAGTACAAATGTTGAGAAATCTTGTTCTAAAGCTTTACACTTTTCTTAAAATAAAAGAGATAATGTTATTTGAAAGAAATCGACATCTAGACATTCCTATCGCTTTACCAGGAAAGATTCATCTCTCTGGTAATCCAATGAAGCAAAAAAATCTTTCTAACACAGCAATAAATTTGGCAAGAGCTTTTTTTCTGTCATAGTAACCTTATTATAATCTAAGACAAAAGACCTGTCAATAATGAACAAGGAACAGCGTTTCCCGTAATCCTGACAAACTAAATTAAGAGAAATGTTCAAAAAAACTTTAATAATTAGCTAGATATTTCGCATCCCACACTAGGGACTTTGTTGCACTCAGCAATTTTTCACTCGTAAAAAGTAGTAAATGTCTCTTCCTCTTTAGGTGAAATATGTAATATATTAAATGCACGGTATTCTCAATAGCAAACACATAAAGATATTTATAGTACTTAACAGAAATTGAGACTATACCAAATTTTTCCTAAAAACATCCAGCTTTCAAAACTAAATCAGTCATGGCTACATATAGTCAATGATAATTCATTTATACAGATTAAATGGTTAATCATATTTTATGATAGTCATAAGAAAAGTAAAAAAAGCAAAATTGAAAATAAATTTATATAGCAATTTAAACCTGAAAATAAATTCACTATTTTATATAAACAACTGCGGGTTTTAAACCTAAAATTTGAGGTCCTCAATTTTTGGATCCTTTCAGAATTGTTAATATTTAGTTGCATGACATTTAGCCTAAAATAACATAAACTTTTCATGACATCGAATCCACGAAGTTTCGAGTTATTTCTCAAGACACTTGGGCCATTCCTCTTACAAGACGCTTCGAGCGATCTCCGATTCTTCTTTTATATTTTTTAAATCTCATCTGTGTAGACATCAGCAAATTTCAGCGAGACTGGTATCTGAATTCTGACAAGGTAAAAGTAGTTGATATGTACAGTAGAAACGAAGCCGCATTTTTACATTAAAAGCCACACTTTTCGGGTCATTATCTTTTTGGAATATTAAAGTAAACATACCTTTATGAAATACTTCTTCCCAAGCAAAACTTAATAGTTATTTTCTTAATGTTTTTCTTCAGTGCATCTAACATAAACGTGGGATCATGATATTATGAATAGACACAATTTTCTCGACACAAACTCAAGCAATCCATATTTAATTGTTGGAATTAAGTGGCTTTAATAAAAGGTGTATTAGGTATCCTCAAAATCATTACTAACAAAAATATTAAATATACTGTCATTTGCAAAGAGGACTTCCTTCCAGAAACTTTGATTCGTTAATATGTAGGGCTTGGGAAACTTTGAAAGCTGTCCTGTATTTTGAAAGCACATGAAAAGCTTTCTTTTTAGCTATGCTTTGTTGCAATGAACCTTTTTGATAACATTACTACGAAAGCGTCCCACTTATGGTTGCAGAGGTTTCTGCAGGAAACTTCACTTACTACCCAGCCGGTACAGTGGTTAGTGAACCTGACTGTTGTAGCGATGGGCCTGGGTTCGAATCCCGGAGATGGCATGGTTGCAACTGTCCGTCCCTTCATACGAGATCACCTGTTAAGTGCTTCCATAATAAAACGGCCACCACTTCGGACCCTTGTAGTGGTTAGGTTATGGTTATTCAAATATGGCAAAGCACACGAGGGCTATCTGCCTAAGGGAAGGGATGCCTTCGTGGAGGACTTTCTAAGGGGAACTGGTTCGTATACACATGGGGAAAACCACGAAAACGCCCATTCAGCGGGATTCGAACCTCGGACCGAACTACCAGTGTTCCGCGACTTTACCGCTCGGCCGCTGGTGGGCCTCCTTGTAGTGGAGCAAGGGTTAATGGATATTAAAGTTCTCGGCCATAAAAAAGAAAATTCACTTTCGTTTGCATCATTCTTGTTTCATTATTTTTTACACCCAGCACTCCGCGAGTGGTTAAAAACCGGTGAGCACTAATATTTCGAGTCAAGGTCAAATCTTGAGGAAAGGGCTCACTGCAGAAATATTTTCGGGATTTCCCTGATGTGTAACATAAATATGAGTCAGTCTCTCGTAGAAAAGTTTTTTCCGAAGGCATCCTTACTCGTATACTTATAACCATAGCGCGCATTGCCAAGTTCTAACAAGCAAATAATTTCATTATACTTCGCTTTGAAATTCCATTCTGAAATTTCTTTCCTTCTATTCTAATATTAATTTTTTTTTCACTGCATCCCCTCTGCATTTTCTACGAGTTTGGATGCAAAGAAAACTTCTTCCATTTCATGCAAAACGAACTTTATCTGAACATTCAATTTGAGGAAAAGATTTTTGTTTTGATAATCTGAGAAACTAACTTCTTATATAATCTTAGTTTCATTTGTAGATCTCATACTAATTTCTTTAACTTCCATGTTAATTACACCAAGCAAGAAATTATCGCGCCCCCTTATTCACTGCCATGGTGTACCTCGTAGATTGTCCGGTTAGCCTTGGGAAAGTTGATTGCTTAAATCATGAGGGGACAGTTTCGAGTTCTTATAGTTTCTGTTCTGAAAAACCCAATGCATCTGCGCCTATACATTAAATGTAAACTGCACTTGACCTGCACTGACTTTTTTAAATTAGAACTATTTTAAAAGATTTTTTGTAGTGTGTTTTACTATTTTCTTAATGAAGATTTACCTAAATTTTTAAAAGCCTCTGAGGAATAATATGTAATCATTTCTTTAAATTTAATGTGTATTGATCCTCAGGTGTATATATATTTATGTAAAATGATACTTTCAAAAGTGTTTTCATCAAAAGTATGTTTTTTTGTTATGTTTATTGTTTTCAATTTACTAAACAAAAAAAAGTGAAATTTTGTCCGCCAAGAAAAGTATCCTAACTTTTTGACCTCACTGAAGGAATAAAGAGGTTTTACATTGTGATAATATTAAAATGAATAAGACATTTGACTTAGAGCTGTATGCTGTTGATGGATATCAGAAATATAAATAATCTTCTTTTCATAAAAACTTATTAAAATGATTTTTAAATTGTGATAATTTCGTATAATAGTAGCCAATTTTTATACCCTTGAAGGCCTATTTAAATCGTGTGTTAGGGTCACAAGCCACGCGATATATGACACATATGAAATATTTTGAAATATATTCCTAAACTGAAATCATAGATACAAGTTAATTCAAGGTATGTGTGGCAGTAATTACGAATAATCTCTGTAAATAAGTTTATAAATAGAATAGCACCGATGCTAAAGGCAAGATTGCACAAAGGAATTCATAATGCTATTTAAAGTATTTTTTCTGAGAAAAAATGTAATTACGTGCTTACGGGTTCGGTATGTCTTTTGTATATTTCGTATTTCTAGTATTGAATGCTGTTTGCATTTTATTTATCTGTTTATTAGATTCAGAATATGTGACCCTTTTTTAACTTTTCTCGCTTTTACATTTGCAATCTTTTACTTTTTATTTTGCCTTAGAAAACTTGAAGATGGCCTTTCTCTAAATTATATGTAAGAAAACGTTTTATCTGAATTTTACTACTTTTCTATTCAACTGTGGTTAACTATGATTATTTCATTACCTATTTAACAGTGATACCTTAAAACACAAATTTTGTTAGATTTTTAAATTTAATCCATTCCAGCCCATGGCTTGGGTTCGATTCCAGGCGAACAGGCTGGCTGCATGAGCGTTTTAGTGGTTTTCCCCCTGTGTAACGAGTTAAGAGCCAGTTTCCCATAGAAAATCCTCCACAAAATTATCCCTCCTCTTAGGCAGATAATCCTATTGTACTTCCTCTAATCAAATAAACCAAACCAACTTATTTAATTTCCAATTATTTTTGCTCTCAGAAATTATAGAATAGCTATACAAACCTAAATTTTATCGCAACTAGTTTAATACTATTTATTTCAAAATGATTTTCTTATTTTATCTGTTTCAATTAAGGTTTATAATTTCTTCGTGATAATACAATAAATGTTACTTATTTTTATGGTAATATCTCATTACCCAGAAACACACAAAAACCTTTCGTCTAGTTATAAATAATTCATCTTAGGGCTAAGACCTTTCATTATATTCCTAAAGATGAAATTTTTAAAAGTGTTATTATAAAGGCCTCTTTCACCACTATATAATATCAAAAAACGGAAGCAAGTACATAATTTCTTAACTGAAATTTAAAACGTCCAGAAATGATTAAGACCTACACCATTTCTCTCAATTGTTTTGTGCATTCCTCTCTTACTGTTTTGTTATAACTTGATGAACTACGGTTGCACAGGGTTTATTTTTCGAGTGGAAGTTATGTGACCAGCCCTGCTTGCGATACTGCACTGTCGCGATAATGCTGACAGAACGTATTTTACAAGATAGTGCTTGAGATACATTTTGCTAGCAAAATGTAATCTGAAGAAATGTTTTGAAATAGGTTAACTTAACTGTTAGTTAATATTAATTCACCAGGTTAGCTTAGCTAGCATTAAAGTATGATTTAAATATTTTAAGAAAACGATCAAAGACATTAAGAAATTATTTGTTGTAGTTTAAATGCATCAACTGCTAAATGTTTTGGGAAATCTGTTTTCATACAAGACAACTGTAGAGTCATTAGGATTATTTTGAAGCAGGTGAGATGAAAAATGAGCAACGCTTTCGCCGGGAATCGAACCACGGACCTCTCGGTTACGCGTCGAGCGTGCTGACCACTACATCACGAAGACATACGAAGAAGGCGGGAGAAACACCTTATATACTCCCCTTTTTAAAGGGCGACTGGGGTTTTGGGGACCCAGTCGCCAAATCCCGGTGGTGGAGAATCATCATCCACCACCTTTTCTAATTCGGGCGCCCAGTTGTACAGTCATTAGGTTATTTCGGAGCAGGAGCTATGGAAAATGAGCAATGCCCTCGCCAGGAATCGAACCACGGACCTCTCGATTACGCGTCGAGTGGGCTCACCACGACTACACCACGAAGGCATGCGAAAAAAACGGGAGAAATACCTTACACAACGAAGAATAAATTTAAAGTTTATGTATTTCTGCGTGTTATAAAAATGTTATCGACCAAATACCTTATAAGTTAGCTCTAAAAATTCCTGTTCAACCACAACCACCTAAAATTTACCGAAGTGAAAACTTAAGTAGAAAATTCCTTCGTGCTGAAAAGATTTAAATTACTTCTAGCACTTCTATCGCTCGAAGGCTGTATAAGAAAGAAGTTATAAGTATGCACTAGAAATGAGAATGTGTAAAGTATACTAACTGATGAAAATTTCTTGAATTGAAGAGAATGAAAATTTAAGAGAAAACGGAAGACATAAAAACGCTTTCCTATTCAATATGCAAATTGCATCTTGAAATATAAGTATATTTTCCTCTTTATTCCTGACCTTTCACTTCTAATTTCCCTTTGCATGAAATTACCTATTCACTTTCTTTATCTGGAACTGTGAAGTTTTAATTTTTTCGTTTATTCAAGGTCTTAAACTTCATAAAGTTTTATGAGTAGATGCACCTATTTATTAAATTCTCTTTATTACATGTTTTCCTTCTTTGAGAAAATATCTATACATTGTGTACTCAAGCATAACTTCTTTTTAATAAAAGTGTGTTTAACATTTTGAAACATTCCATTTTTAATTGAAAAAATATTAATGTGTGATTATTATTGCGATTAATGAACATTAATATTACAAGGGTCTCTCTACTTAGCTACAAACTTAGTTATATTTTAGTTTAGCTTTTCGACTTTATTACACTGAAAAATACTGGGAATTTAATGGCAAAGTAAAAAAAAGCTAAAGCCAGTATGTTTCTAAAATTCATAAACTTTTTTTTATTATTACTCTACTATAAGCTTGAAAAATGTCAATTTAATTTCAGTAAACAGGAACTGAACAATTAGTTCACTAATTGCCGTGAAAATGAATTACGTACCTTTTCTTGTTCAAAATAAATTAATTTTTCAAAACCGGAAGAAACTGTGAAATAGCTAAAGAATAATTAACGTTGTTGGTAGCTGAAGACAATTAGAATGGAAAAACAATTTACAATATGTAAACTGAAGATAATAAGTTGCAAGCAAAATCACGAACATATGTAAATCGAGAATTCTTAAATGAAATTTCTCAAATGCAGAACATTGAGAAAAATTTTGTGTAATATAAAGCAGCGATTGACAAAATATCAATCTCAGACACTTCCGATTTATGGTAATTCGCGGCATCATTTTTGGAAGTTTGTGTTAGAAAAATGTTGTTTAAAAGAAGTATTAACAACCAAATAATAAATTCTTAATTACATAACAAGCTCAAGGTAGTACTTTGTAAGTGTAACTGTAATTAAATTTTCAAATATGTCTTTTTATACCGTTCTTTCTTATCCACACTAACCGCTGCAAGTGCAGACTCTAAGAACGATAGGTAACAGCGAATGATTTTTTATACCTTTCTTATCGACACTTACTGCTGCAAGTGCAGACTCTAAGAACGGGAGGTAAAAGCGAGATGTGAATTTGGCAACCGCTAAGTTCCGAGTTAACAGCCTTGCCGATAGTTGTTATTAATGACATCAACACAGATGAGTGCGGAACATGCGGCTTGTGGAATAAAGATACTCTGAATTTCATTTTTTCCTACAACCTCCACGAAGACATCCCTCCAATTAGGTAGACAGCCTTCAAGTGCTTTGCTATAATTAAATAAACCAAACTAACCCTGCAGCTATCATCATGCGGCAATAACCAAACCCTTTAATTCAATTCTTTTGTTAGCTTTACGTCAAAATATTAGAAATTCAGAGTAACTTTATTCCACAAGCCGCATGTTCCACACGATTGTAGGAAAAAATGTCACTCGGAAAATAAGGAACGGAAAGATAGGCACCGGAAAATTAGGAAACGGAAAATAAGTCACCATTCTTTTGCAATGGGAAAAATAAGGGATGTTTAGAAATATCGCCGAGATGGGAGATAAAAGTTTTATCACAACAACCTTACCTGCGGAATAGGGAAATCTTCTGACGATAATTGAAAGAAGATAAGCGAGCTGCTGGCCTGTCCGATGGTAAAAATAGAGGGTTGACCAGCTGGTCATGGTAATTAATGATTGTTCCCCTCGTACCCCATGTATTTATAGCCTTAAGCTGTGGTTCAGGGGTGAAACATCGTCGCATAACTGAGCGTTAAAAGTAGTATTATAACAAACCGTTGTAGATGAAATTTAGTCACAGTTTCGATAAGAATATTAAAACCTGATATCGAAATGACCTTACTCGGCTGCAGCTAGCTCAACGCCTTACCCTTAAAACCTCCCTCAAGAGAGCTCGCTATAACCCTGCCGGTTAAATTAGAATTTGGCAGGTTTCCCCAACTCCGATTGGCGACATTATTTGGCGAGATTTTAGAGTTCCCTTTTTTCCGTTACTTATTTTCCGAGTGACATTTTTTCCGTTCCTTATTTTCCGGGGGCTTTCTTTCCGTTTCCCTTTTTTCCAGGTGACATTTTTTCCGCACACTCTTCGTGGAAGACTTTCTGAGGAGTTTGAGGTTTTAGTTGATTACGACAAAGCACAGTGTGGTTATCTGCCTGGGCTGTCTTAGGAAATATGGCTGGTAGCCACGTTACTTATTGAGGAGACCCGTAAAACCACCCATGTAGAAAGCCTATTCGCCGGAATTTCAACCCCAGAGTAGTTTCAGGGAAAAGACGCGCTGTATCATAACACAAAGCAACTCACTCAGCAATCGTTAAAACGCTTACATTTTAATTGCAGTTATAAGGAAACGGAAGACTAGACAACAGAAAAGTCAATCAGTGATGGAAAATGAGCAATGCTTTCGCCGGGACTCGAACCACGGACCTCTCGAATACGCGTCGAGCGTGCTGAACACTACACCACGAAGACATGCGAAGAATGCGGGAGAAGTACCTTATAAGACTGTCAACAGATTTTTTTCCGCAAAAAGTATATTTAATAACTAGGCTATTTTTATCGCGTTGCACTATATATCGGAGAACTTAGCTATAAAGAGGACATTTTATGAAGGCTAAGAAATGGTGAAAGATGCATTAGAACTGAGGCTTTATTATTTGGGAACTTCAAAAACAGATTTGATATAGCATTTACATTTTTAACATAACATCTCTTGCCAACATTCTGACACCATTGGTATGATTCGAGTTATGTCTAGTGAGGTTTGTTTACAGATCAATAACTTGAAAAAAGATGCGTGTGTTTATTACGCTAGTATGATGAATCTACTTATGTAGTTAAGAAATCTCAATTAATCATACATTTAAAAAAAATATCCGATGTTCGGTGAATTTGCTGTGATACAAGAGCTTAAATCAAAGAAGTCCCACCAGTGGCTGAGTAATTAAGAAGGAATAATAGTGGGAGTTCGATCTCATACGCATGGGCTAGTTATATGGTTGGACTGTTTTTCTTTATGTGTAACGTGAAGACTAGTCAGTTTTCTTCAGAAAGGTATCCATAAAGGCAACCCTTCCCTTAGTAGATAGCGATTGTGTGATTTGCCATATTCGAGTAACTTAACCCATTCCGAAGAAATGCAACACCGTTGGCAAAGAACACCTGTGCTGAAACGTTTATCTTTTATATTGATATACTGTCCATCGAATAGCTTGTGGTTATCATTACCGATTGGGTTCCAATTTTAAATGGTTTCGGAAAAATTTCTTTGCTTCATGGCAAACGGATGATTTAAGGATCTCTGTTATACACTACCAAACAATGCTTGAAGAATATTTAAATTATAATAAATAATATGATAGTAAACCTTACCGTTCAGCAATTAAAAAGCAGAGTGAACCATGAACTTTTCGCAAGTGATTGTTAAAAATCCCTGCTAAATGAGCTAAGTTGCCGGTGAAGAGAACTTTCTCCATGCTGAAATAAATAGTTGTAAAAAGAGTGTGCACGTGTTTTGCGTTGTTTCAATGAACTACCTGCAACAGTCGTGATTTTTAAATAACAAGATAAAAATTATTCGAAGTCTGAGAATTTTTAGTGACTACGAGATTTTATCTTTCATGTGGATATCGCAGAAAAAAAGGATTTTATATGCAATTTTCAGACACTAAGCAGAGATTTAAAGAAAAAAGATATAGTGCTTGATGCAAAATCAAATACACAAGCATTTAGCAACAAATTTGCTTTTTGGAAAGATAACCTGAATGTAAAAGAAGCAGAATGTTTCCAATGGTCGAACGAGAAAATGAAGAAATAAATAAATTGTGAAGCCTGCGAAGAGCCCGCCAACCTTTTAGAGCTGTTGTAATCGCTGTTTAGCAATTTCACAATAATGTTAAGAGTTAATTGCACAGTTGGCTTTATCTCCTTATGTGAACGATGACACAGGAAAGAATTCAGTTGTAATTTTACAACTTAGAATATACTTTCATCAGAAGTACAGCTGATACATTTTGGTGCATTGGGTAATTGAATACTGTAGTCTACATTTCAGACTCTGTACGGTCTTTTGCTATGCAGATTATGCATTTATCTCGTAGTTGATTACCTAGTTTTGTTTCTAATTACTGTTCGAGTGAATGTACAGTTTTGTTTTACTCATTTACAATCTTCACTTTCCATTATCAAGTTAATTAAAAAAAGAAGAGGAGCAGAGAGTTTTGAATATTTTATAGATATAGCTTTGGGAGCGACTTTACTTTTTCTCATCCAGCCCTGCTAGTTACTATTCCAACATGAGCCATTTTGGTAACCGAAGGAAAAGCACGCCATCACAAGTTTCGAACCAACGATTAGTTAGGTAGCTTTCTGTAGTTCCCGTCTATGAATCCATTTTAGATTTTATTTTCAATTTTATGTTATTTAACACCCGCAAGTAAGAGAGTTGAATTGTACACACAAGTTTTGTAATTATTAAAATCAAGGTTTAAAGCAAAAAGGTTACATGCAACCTTCTCAGGACTTTGTACTTTTACAGACAGAGCAATAACTTGCTTGGCAGTCTACTTAGGGTCCAAGCACACAAATCAGGACCCTATATTTTTTTAATGCAACACTGTATAATTTTTAACACAAATTCCTGAAAACCAGGAATCAATTATTAACTAAAAGATAGGCATCCGTAGTATACAGTGAGGAGTTAATATAAGTTTCATAGTTTTTTTTAATATTTCTACTTCTTATACTCTCAAGAATTTAGGAAACTAAAAATTAAAATAAGGTTTCAACTGGAATAAGAAATTTTACCTAAATCATAAGTAAAATCTTATCTACGTTTGTTATTAATAAGAGCTCAGATATTTTATACATTAAGATTTGTTCTCTTAGCTTCCATCGTAGACACTCCAGGGTAAAATCTTAAACATTCTTTAACATATTTTATACTTATAGACATCAATACCAAGAAGACGTTTACAATCAGATAATAATTTATTTACATTCTTATATATATTTACATACTTAGAGCTATCAATACCGAGACAAGGGATATAAGCAAATAACCTGGTTAGCCCCCAAAAGATTGTTATATTTTCATTATTTAAATTGGATAATTACGTCTTTATTTTATTTTCCATTTAAATACTTAGAGACATCAACACCGAGAACAAATAACCAGTAAACACGGTGAAGTTTTATTAACTTTCCATTATTTAATACCTGTTAATTATTTCTTTATTGCTTTTGCATTATTTTCAAAGTAAACTGCGAACAGCATTTTTTGACCTGATGAGCTGAGGGTACTTCCCATTTTTAAATTTCTGTCGCCTGCAATATACTGAGGACAATTATATGCCGGACCAAAAGCAGAAGAAACTGTAGCAAGGCTTAAAGTTCCGGCCTTTAAGTCCTGCTACAGTTTCTTATGCTGCCTTCCGACTTCCAAAGGCGTTTCACAAGATTTAGGAAAACTTTTGTCTGGATAGAACTCTCGGGTATTCGCAATTTCTTTTGCATCGAAAGGCTGTTTAGTGTCTAGCGCCAAGCAGCCTTTCGATATTACTCTCTTAGCTCCAATCTCCCAAAGAGCGCAATGACGAAATTGCGCAGTTCAAAATTATCTGCAACAACACTTCAATAACTCTAACTTCTAAAACAGCGAAATAAAATCTCACAGCACAGGGCAAGCCAAAGAATCACTAAAAGGGGCAACCAATTCCGTCGGCAAACCAGCTCTCAAAATCTCCAAAAACCACCAATATTATGACTCCTGGTAGGGTCATAAGCCCGCGTTGCACAAAATTTAGGAAAACTTTTGTCACTACCAAGAAAGTATTCAGTAAACACATTCCTCGCTCCTGAGTTATTTTAATGTAAGCCACGGAAAGCCAAGAGATCAAAACCGATGTCCACGAAAATGGGTAAAAAATAAGTTTCAGGATATGAGTGTCTACGGCAACTGAAGGTACCAAATATTTGGAGCGAAAATTGCAAACGTCTACACTTTTACTATTGTCATTGCGGTTTTTCCCCTTAACCATATTCAACGGGATTCGAATTCCAGATCTCCCGAATATGTGTTGAACGTGCTTCCAGTTACACACTGAAGGCATACGGAAAGGAAAGAGAAAACACCTTATACATTTCTTGAATTATAATTTTTAAAACAGCGTATTCAATTTACCAAGTTTATCAGTGAGAAACTAGAGCTCGCTGCCTAAGCCAGTAAAAGGAACATTAAATTGGCAAAATTAAATCAATACAAACATTAAGTAGATAACAAAAGACAATCTGTTAGATACTATTAATTAATTACCCGAGGCAATAAACCCTCTTACTAAAAATACAATTCAAGCAGAAGTATTCTAGTTATATATCATTAATCAATACTTGAGAGAGAAAATCCCTTTAATCAAAAAATGCTACTTTAATTAAAGGTCTGGTAAACTTGCGTAACATTATTGCTCGTTAATAATTTTAAAGAAGCATTATAATTATAAAAGTTCTCTCTTGCAAATTACTATTCAGTTTAGGTAAACCTCTTATTTAAATTAGAAAAGCAAACAAGTTATAAAACAAGTTGTTTGCTTCAAATATATTAATATTATTATAACAAATTATGTACTTTATGTTTTAACTGCAAATTACAGCTCTATTGTTTATCTTTCGGTATTTGTAATTACAAATATTGCATAATTTTTGCCTTTAAAAAATTATAGTTATTTGTATGTGTTTAAGTTTTAACTGTTGATCCTCTTCTCGACGAGATTCTGTTCCATTCGAGGTTTAAAAGCTTTTCTAGTTTTTCAGTCTCAAGGGAAAGTGAGCTCGGCGGTGGTTCCCCTAAATGCTCTGGAATGGGTTTTAGATTTAAGAAATAATCGTAGAGTTAAATAATAATTAGATAGTAGTAAAATTAAATAAGGAAACCTTGCTTGTGACTTGTAAAGCCTACACTATGTTTCAAATAAAGAATTTCGAATTTTAATTTGTCTTCGTTTCATTAGTCATGAAACAATTATCATATTTTAAATTTAAGCTTTTTGTTGTCACATTTAGATATATTTCTGTTTCCATTGCTTACTTTTAAACGTAATTATAGTAATAATAAAATTCACCGCAAATGAGAAAGGAATTTTCGTCATATGTTGTTCTGGTTTATAAGAATTTTATTTAACTACTTATATTAAATAGGGCCCACCAGCGGTTGAGCGGTAATGTGGCTGTACACTGGTAGTTCGGTCCGAGGTTTAAATCCCACAAACGGGTTGGCTGCATGGACGTTGTCGTGGATTTTCCCATATGCAACGTGTATACGAACCAGTTTCCCTTAGAACGCCCTCCCCGAAGGCAACCCTCTCATGAGGCAGATAGACTTCGAGGTTTTGCCGTAATCCCATAAAACCAAACCAAACTTATATTAAATAAGTTAAGATTTTTTTTATTTTCATATATTGGTGATATGGAAGATTATTGGTTGCAGTTATTTTCCTATACACTGCTGTTGCTGTACTTTTCAGAGGAAATTTTCTGTTATACAAACAAAATGATCAGTGCATCAGAAAGAAGTATTCATTGTCTAATGTAATTTAAACCTAAGTGGCATATTTATGAATAAATTAAGTATTTGAGCCTAAGTAAAATACTGATTATAATCATTTTTACCTTTAGATTTTTCACATTGATTATAATCATTCTTATCTTTCCCATTTTTCCTTTGTAGAGCAATTTTCAGTCTATACTAAATTATTCTTCATCGTTAGTTGTTCGCTCATCAATGCTTTCAGTTATATTTATGCAAATGAAGTGTCTAAATGATGAAAATAATTTAAAATGCCTCTTTTCAGAGAATTACATTAAATAGGCAATATATGAAAGTTATTTCTCAGATGAAAATTCAGCAATCAGTTCAGTAAATGGAATTTTCTATTACAAAATTACTATATAGCTACCTTACGTTCTTCAGTGTCACGGCATCTCCACGCGAAAGTCACGATCACTCTAACATACGAGCATCTACTAGATGCGTGTATTCGAGTGGGAGTTTGAGTGTAAGTACTCTCAAAAAGCGAAAAAGGTTTGGAAAAAATAAATGCCACTTTTCCTATCATTTAAGTGTTTACAGTTTCAGTTCTTCTTTATTACATTTCGTAACTTAAACGATTAATACAAATGCATTAAAGCGCATAGTTTGTATTTAAGGCAATTTCATATTTTTATTCATTTTACGTTTACAAATCCCGCCTCCCTTCATGTTGTGACATGTTTAATAATAACAATGAAATAAAAAGGTAATGTTCGTGGGAAGCTCACGAAATAGCTTGAAATTTTGAAGTAATTCATACTTGAGGCATAGATTTTAGCTACCACTGACACAAAATTTATAAACTTTTGAAGTATAGCCTTTGGGGCTAGATATATGTATAGATACAGTATACTTTTATGAATCTTGCATCTTCGTGTTACATTTAGCCAGAAATTGAAGTGTAATTTGAGCAAATCCTACAACTCAAGTTAAAATAAATTGTCGGTGTTCAGAAATATGTTTCTTACCCGTACTGCAGCGCCATATAAAGGTTATTAACAAGCTGAGTTAGAATTTTAAAATGTATTTTGCGTTTTCCACTCTGAAAACTTAAATCGTAATGCTTAAGTCTCTAAAAATTTCTTTCCTTATACGTAAATTTCTTTTGTTTTCTAATCTTGTATTTCTCCTTGTTTCTAAATTTCTCTTTTGGTCTCCGCTTTGTTTACACTTTGAGATAACGAACGAACTTAATCATTTCGTGTAGCAAAGATAATCGCATTTTCATTGCTATGAAAAGAAATCAATAATTTTTATCACCTCTTCATTCTGCAAGCCTAATAGGATATGCAGATTTCTAGATGCGATTAAAGGGCAATACAATCAAATGAGTTGCTCGATAAATTCATGCTTTCCTTGGTGTATGTTACTGAAATAAGAACTGAACTTAATAATCTTGTTTTGATTATTCATTTTATGTGCGATATTCTTTTCAGGAAAGAGGAAATGAAGGCCAGGAGATAATGAATTTCATAATTATCGTGACCGGAGCTCTGATGATCGCAAACCAGTTTCCGAGGAACCTTTGTGGACCTCCTTTAAAGCTGATGATATTTATTAATGCAAATGTCTTAAATGTATTTTATTTATATTCTTTATTCATTTAATTAAGAACTATTGTTAAGTCAATATTCAATCTAACTTATATGCAAATCTGGGCAACATATAAGGAAAAGCTGTATATATTTCTATTAAAAAACTAAATATTCGAAAAAAAATGCGTTTTCTATACGAAATGCAAATTACTTGAAAAACTCTATCTTGAATATAGAATGCGTTCTGAATTTCAAAAACAGGATCCTCAAACATACGTATATGCTTCTTTATTAGTGATACATTTTAAACCACAGATAATGAACACTTATTTTGTAAAGAGTTCCAAAAATCTATACCCGTATTTCATCATTTGATAAATTTAAGAAAACCTTTTTGCTCCTTGAAAAAGAGTGTCGTGTACCAAACTAAGACTAATCTAAAGTAGAATGTTGCTTCATTTTAAACGTATTTGCTTTAATTTATGTATTTTGAACATATTTAATGCTACACAAGCATATGTATTCATATTATTCTATAATTAATCATTGAGCAATATAAGCGCTTTATCTTTGCTTCGATTACGTTGTCAACTAGGGCATTTATTGCATGATTTGCGCCTAATAGGTTCCAAAAGTAAGGGAAGCTGGTTGCGTCAAAGAATATACTTAAGTAGCAAACCCACGATATTTCCCTTCAGCCTTTCCCTTCTCAAGCAATCTCGAAGTTGTATAGGGTTTTTCTCTACTTACCTGATTTCTTAATCTTTACTAAGGCAGACAGGTGAGTTATAGTACCGTTTGTGTAAACAGCAACTAAGTTCTAATAAAATTTAAACAGCCTTATTATTTAAAACCCTAAACTAAACAAATGTACGACTTGTGCTTGCAATTTCAATCTCTGCAGCTTACGGGATATCGATTAATAGAAATGTGAACTTTAAATTATTTAATCACTGGAGACTACAGTGCAAAGCATTGACTCAAATTTACTAAAGCGTGACTTACTTCGGCTAGCAAAATGACTAATGCTGGATAACTAAGTCCCAGAGCTGGGTGAAAGAACATTACTATGGTCAGCGTGGCCACCAAAAGCTCTAAATTTTCAGGAGCCTCATACGTCAAATATATGCACTTCTCAATACGTCTAAGCATACATAGATCATTTGCATCCTGCTAACAGCTAATGGAAAGAAGATGATGACAGTACAGTTCCAAGTCATTAGAAAATGGGTTGATTATCTTTAAAAACCTTTGATAAAACCTTTACAAAATGACTATAAAAGTCGTGTCGTATTAAGCTTTCTTGTTCCATGAGCGGATGTTTGAAAACGAATGTCAAAAAGCATACCATTTTAGAATTTACTTGTATTCCCCTCCCCGACACGCGCACTTTACTATAGTTGTTCAGTGGGATGAAATAGGGGGAGGAAGCAGGTGTTCAAAGACGATTGCAGGAAGAAATCATAACACGTGCTTTACTGCATGTTGCTAAATCTAACGATTTGTCGGCATTCAGGGTTCTTATCAGCTCATCTATTAGGAGACCCAAATTATAGAAACAAAGACTTAAATGAAAATGATGAAATATGACTGATGTGTATATATAAGATTAGTAACACTTAAAGTCATGATTTTAAGTCCAATCCAGTCCTTCCTAACGCTTTTAAAACTCTATTAACTTAATTTGTCAATTTCGTTAACATTTTTGCCAAAAGATGGCGATACCTTCTCGTTTGCTTAGTTGTGGAGGTACAAAACAAGAGATATCACAACAAAATTTATTTAATGGATAACACGTTGACCAAGTATCAAATCATTAAATTTATACACTTCTGTGAAGTGTGGTTCCTTCTAGAATCAGTAGCCAGAGTAGCCGACATTGTTGGAGATCACCGCTGCCACACGCCTCAGCATTGATTCAAAGAGACTTGCGATGTGTTCTTAGGGTACAGCAGACCAAGCAGCTTCCACACGTTGCCAAAGTTGATCTGGTGTGGCAGCTTGGGATGTAATCTGGCTCAATCGTTCAGCAACCACATGTTTTCTATCGGCGAAAGATCCGGAGAGCGAGCCGGCCAGGGAAGTAATTAAATCTCGCGATTGACGAAGAACCCTTGGACAATGTGTGCCACGTGTCGTCGCGCATTATCCTGTTGAAATATGGCTGTGGGCAAGCCCTGAAGGTAAGGAAGGACAACTGGCTCCAACACCTCGGAGATGTAGCACTGGCTCTTTAAAGCACCGACAATGCGTACTAGAGGAGCGCGAGAGTGATATCCAATACCGCCTCATATCATAATACCCGGTGCAGGACCAGTGTGGCGGTGCATAACGCAGCTGTTCAGCATCCTCTCTCCACCGTGTATCCAGACTCGAATCCGACCATCGTGGTGTTGCAGACAGAAGCTTGACTCATCAGTAAAGACAATTTCATTCCATTCTGCCGTCCGCATCCTTCTTTCATCGCACCATTGGTGGCGGAGACGTCTGTGGTTCTGCGTCCAGGGTAGACGAAGCAATGGACGTCTTGCGGACAGATCACTCTGCTGTAAACGGCGTCGAATGGTACGCGCAGACACTGGATGATGCGTTACAGACTGAATGTGCTGTGCTATGGTTCATGATGTGACTGAGCGATCCGTCACTGTCATGCGCACAAAGTTCCTGTCCTCTTGCATCCAACGGTCACATATCCACATTACAGTTCTTTGGTTTCGTCCAGCACGACTACCGATTTCCCTGAAAGATAATCCACACTTTCGGTAGTCCACTATCCTTCCTCTGTCGAACTCGGATACTTGATCAAACGATGATCGCTGCTTACTACGAGGCATAATTGATCGTTTTTTTTTTAAAAAAACCACAAGAAAAATACAATTGCCGAACTTGAAATCGTCGAAAACTCCAAGCCTTAAATAGCGCTTTGAAGTGGCGCCACAGGCGCGCGTGATGTGCGTCTGCGCTGAAATTCTAATCATTTGCATATCTCACCTCCCCTAATGCATGTTGTAAATTTCATGTTATTTGCATGCTTCTTTCAGGGTGTTGCACTTACGGTGGCTAGCAGTGTACGACCGTTACGTCCACTGCTTTCTAGTCTTGCAGATTTCTTTGCTTCTGACGAAGAGGGACCTGCACCTGTTTTACTCGAATTTGATTGAGATCCTGTATATAAATCTACGCGAATCTCGAGGTTGTCCCATTTCAAATATCTCATTACTATCCCATTTCAAATATCACTGATTTTGATTTTATGCATAAGGGAGAAATCCAGCGAACAAATAGTTTGATTTCAAGCAAATGAAAAAAGAAATTACATCGTTAGTTAGGGATTCTTGTCTTGATTAAAGAGGAAAATTCTTTTTTTTTAAATATATATTTTTTAATATGTTTAAAGTTCATTAGCAGCAAAGATTATAATTTTATTAGTTCTAGATTCATTAAATAATCACATAATTAATTTCTTATTTAAATGATTTGGGGTGTTAATAACATAAAAAAGCAACTGCTATCTGAATTTTCTGAAACATAGATCCTGGGCATATACTTCTAATTAAAAAGTTTGAGCACTGATATATACGAATCCTAAATTTTTGCATGGTCCTTAAAGAGAAAAAATTCCAATTAATAAGATATTAATAATTCTTTAAACTTAAAATGTTTCCTTACATCATAATGAAATTCGCAGAAATATATGCAATTAACCTCAGTTACATATTTAAAAACTAATACTATTTTGCATAATATTGTAATTACTAAATTGAGAGCATGTATTTTTTAGTTAGTTCCTAAGTTTTAAAAATATTATAGAAAAGCTGCAGACCGAGGTTCTTTCTCGGAGTGCATAAAAAAAGGCTTAAAAACTATACCTCCAAGGCCCATTATTTTTGACAAAAGTTCAAATGAAAAATTGTGGCGTCGCTTCTGGTGTATGGAAAATAAGATTTATTAAAAACAGAAATACTGCTATATAACTTTGCGTTTAAGCGATAATAAGGCTTAATTTCTAAAATCGGAAGTATCGGCGCCCTACGGAAGGCCTTCAGAAAAGATAAACAAAGATAAATTAATTAATAAAATAAAGTCAATAGTAAAATAATTAATATTTAAAATTCAATGAAATCTAATGAGATGAAGAAAAAAATAGTAAATTTAATTAATGACACATAGTTAAAAAGTAAAATAAATTTCCAGACTTCATCTTATTTGAAGCTCTGAGTGCAACTACTATTTCACTCAAAAACTAAGAAATAACAAAGCAGGGATCCGACTGAATTTAAGCCCTGAATATACACCATAATGTATTATTTCAAGGGATGGAAGGACAAGTATCATGATTACACCCTAATGGCAAAAGAAGTAAAACGAATAAAGCGTATCTTAGTAAAAAAAGAGAGAATGCTGGGAGTATGAGAGTATGGAAAAAAGTTTTAACGCAAAAGTGTAGGTAACGAGGAGCATATTAAATCATGAGCGGTGATCTCGCAAAATGTTTAGCCATGTACTGGAATGATAAGGCAAGCCAGTGGATTGAGGGCAAAGTGAAGAAGCCGGAAAAGCAAGGAAAGTTTGCCAAAGGTATGAATGTAGCAGGTACATGCCACATTGGTCATTTGTGACGACCTGAATGTAATGTCTCAGAGTTCTCCTTGCAAAATGAGGTCTGCAGGTACTCTTTTCCGTGGGAAGTTAGAAGAAATTTTATAAAAGAAGTTTCATAAAAGAAATTGGGGTTCAGTTTCATAAACACTCGAAGCCTGTCTCATCAAGGGCCCTCGTGCACTCCCAATAGAATCACGATTAATCTGAAAAAAAATTAAACGTACCGAAGCCGGGCTCCAGTGGAATTTAAGTTCTGCACGAAAAAATGTTCAATGTGTCCATCAAGCACATCGAGGGAAGCTTGCTTTGCGTGTATCATGAAAAGGTTGAATAAAATAGAGCGGAGTAATGTCCTCAAAAATAAATACAGCGTGAAAGAACAACTAAATCTGTTTCTCGAGTAAGCGTAGCTCGATATACCAACTGCTTCAAAGAACTGCGTAGAAAGAAATTGACTAGATGTTAGATCCGACGATCGTGGCAGTCATGTTCCTCAATCAACTAATCATGTACAGGAAAACGAAATGTATCGGTACACCACCTTCCATAGGATAGGCCCTTCTACAGCAATAGTATGTGATCGATAAGATCTATTAGCAGATCACAGAGAGGTACCAAGTATGAATTCGTAGTGAAATATTGTGGAAGCAGATGTGAATCAATTACAGGAGACTACCTAGGATACTGGCTCACATATTTACATGCCAGCCGACCAGCCTATAAATCATGTTTTGCTCATCAGAACCTTTACTTTCATATGAACTCACTTTTGAAATTGTTGTTATTGACAGAGGATTTTCTCCTCTGGATATTGAAAACGCCTCTAAAGAGTTTTCGTCTTGCCATCAAAAAAGACAATCGACCATTAGAAACACAACCTTATCGTCATTTCATTTCATACTTCTGTCTGTTACAAAACTGCTAGGATTGTACAGAAATTCAACTTTGAGATCGCTTACTCACCTATAATTAAAATTTGTTGTTTGATTCCTAGATATTCTATCTCTGAAATTTTAATTCTTTGAAATTTTTACGCGTATTTTGTCAATTTGGTTTGACATATATCCGCCAAACTAAACAAAATGCCTCATCAAGGAAGATGAATCTTATACTTCCTAAGGAATACTAAAAAAAAAAAAAAAAAAAAAAAAAAAAACTAAAAAAAAAAAAAAAAAAAAAAAAAAAAAAAAAAAAAAACTTCGATAGGTAATAAAATTTGAGCATTTAATTACAGTTTTGATTTTAGTCCGTCGAAAATTGGCCATAGAGCTTCTTTAATTGGTCAAACGGATTTCTTGAATTTTTAACATTCACAAAAAATTAACTAGTATTTCTTAATGACATTAAATCCCGATTTAGTTTTTCTTAATGTTTACAAGGCCAAAGGGCCGGTTGCATGGGCATTTTTTTTGTTTCTCCCCATGAGTAGCATGTATATGAGCCATTTCCCTTAGAAAGTCCTCCACGAAGGCATCTTTTCCTTTAGGCAGATACCCTTTAGTGCTTTGCCATATTCAAATAATCAACTCAAATAATAACAAATAATAAGTCCTAGAACCCATTGTGAGATTGTACGCTGCAGCAGTTGGCCCTACTTTTGTTTTAATGGACGATAACGCACGTCCCCATAGAGCTGACATCGTCGATGACTACCTGGAGAGTGAAGGGATTGCGCGTATGGCGTGGCCAGCATATTCGCCCGACCTTAATCCCATTGAAAATCTTTGGGATGCTCTCGGCCGTGTTGTGTCTTCACGTTTCCCACCTCCAGCCGCTCTTATTGATCTTATTGAGCTGGAAACTGCTCTCGAAGAAGAATGGCGATTGCTTAATTCTGCGGTGGTTGACCACCTAATTCAAAGCATGGTCACAAGGTGTAAACTTTGTATGCAGATGAGGAAGGGGGGATCACACACCCTACTAATGTCCTTTTCTTCATTTTATGCTGTTTATTTTCACTATATACATAATTTTGTTTAAGTCTCCAGTATGTCATTATCTGATAACTTACAAAAATTTAATATTGTTTTCATTTCTGTATATAATTCTTTGATTTTGTTTTATGCATAAATATATATGCTACTTTCCTGCCGAAATTTTGTGTCAATCAAAGCAGTATTTGTTGATTTTTTTGCATTTTACATCTTCGTGCTTAATTTTGGAAGTTAGTGTAATTATGGTCCCTTATCGGCTGCAGTCGAATATTGCAGAACGTGTAAACAGGAACATAATTTAAACTATATGCAAGTATGTAAAACGTTACCATCCGCTCTAGGATTACTGAGTAAATGAATTAGTCTAGACGTTAAGGTCTACAAAACATGACGCAACGGGATAAACACCCGCACAATTAATTTTGGACAGGAAATTGATTAATTCACTTGATAAACTATCTTTGTGAAAAGAAAGGAAGGAGAAATTAAGATAAAAGATATTCAGACTTTAGAGTGGAAATCGGTAATTCGGATTCAGCCCATGCCAAGGAAAAGCTTTCATGCGATATAAAAAGGGGAGAAGAAAATTTTATTGCCGGTGATATGGTGGCGAAAATCAAGCATTCGCTACATTTCTCACCGTAGCCTAATCTTTCAAAGTTCTGTCCAAATTTTGAAAGTTCATTTCTGATTAAATTTGTAAGAGGGATATTATTTTACAGCAGAGAGAAAGAAGATATTGAAATTACAGAATATATGGACCAGTGTAAGCCCTTTTATGAACGGACAGACAAACTGTTGTAAGGAAGTTTAGAATTAGTCCTTCAAGAAAATAACAGAGTTCATTAGGGTGTGAATTAGGCCAAGAAATGGCCAATAAAAATAATGAGTGCGTCTATGTCTACGACGGGTGCGTCAAGAAAGAGAAATCAGTTCGGCGCAAAGAAAAGTGCAAAGTGCCCAAAGATTGAACAAATACCTAAAGTGAAACTACAGCGGAAAGAAGGGCCGTGGGTTCAAGGAAAGAAGTAAAAGGCCAAATTCCAAAGCAGAATGAAAAGGAAATCCCAGCGTCCGCTATCGAAATTAGTGCATTAATTGAGGTGTAAGTTGCTAAGTTTGCACAAACATTAAAAGAATTCAAGAAGATCCAGGATATTTCGCAACCAGTAGTGCCACTACTGGAAGAAAAGATCTAAGCAACTCGGAGACGAGATAATTCTGAGGTGATCCAAGAGACTACATCAGAGACACGCTAGGACGTTTTGAGATGGAAGACGGCACCAGGATACCAGAAAATGGAAGATAACAACCTTGAACCAATCAATTAGATAATGCCCAAACAGATTTCCGCCATCAGCTTCGATCCAAGAGTTTGCGCGAGCAAGAGGGAAGAAGTAAAAGACACAACAAGGATGAGTCAAGGCGCAACCCAAACGTATACTCAGATTAACAGGTTACGATACGTAGATTAACGGGCTACGATTGCCAATTTGGGACAAGCTTCTAGCCAAACGATTGTTGGCTCGCCACAAAAAAATTGGGATTAGAACTTTTGCAATCTAAATATAAGTTCAAATTTATTTATACTCAAGTGAAAACTTATTTCATATTCATGTACTCTAAGTTGCCATGACGTTTCCTTTACTAACTAATATGCTTTGCAAAGTTACTTTGTTTTTGAAGTCCTAATAAAATAATTCTACTTTTGCAAACGTTTAAGAATGAATAAATTACAAACTTTTTACCTTTGTTTGTGTGCGTTTTGCCATCTTTAGAGGATTATTGAAAATTAAAATTTGAACCATTTGGGTTTAACAGTGATTCTTTTAAATTATATAAAAGAGTTGTGTTTAATATTTTCTTGTAAACAATTCTCTGTGACAGTTTTAGTAAACACAATACTAATGATTAAAAACCTAAATTAAAGATATCTTGATCACATAGAAAGTAAGTTCGCATATCTGATAAAAGAAATGTAAATTTATTTCCTACAGCGGATGCATAAAATTCAAATCTATTCCCATATGATCAAGCACTTGATAAATTAAATTTATTCATTGATATGATCATGTTCTATGGTGCTCGTATTTAATATAAATAATAAAAACCAGTTTGCATATAGTTTGGTTTTGGAAATTCTGATTTCATTCACCTCCGCTTGCTCAAACAAAACGCAATTTGCAAATGGCTTCTTTTTGCAAATCAGCTTAGCCTATTTTATCAAAGTGAAGTTTTAAATTACCTAGCGCAAACTGTATTCCGATGTAATGTTTTTCTGGTCTATTTTCACAATAAACTGCTCTTGATTTAAAGTAAAAGTGTAATATAATTATTCGCGTGGTTAGATTTTCTATGCGTAGCGAATGCTAGATTCCTAGGATTTGTCTGAACACAAGGCATTCTTAAATAATTTAGATTAAGTTTTCAAAACAAGCAGCTAATATAATAAAGCTTCAGAATTAAGTTTGCGCACATGTAAATTATACTTACTTTTATTAAAATAATTTTATATTTAATCAAACAGTGATTTATGTTTTTAATATTATGTTTCATAAGTGTAAACAACGTTTTCTGCAAATGAATACTTTCCGTGGCTGTGAATGAAGTTATATTCCGAAAAGGGATAAGCTTCATGGTTTTGACTTAATAATCTTGTTAAAATGCACCGAATGTTTGCATTCACATACATTACGCTTTCAACCGTTCACAAACTTAATTATTTTAAAGTTTTAATTAAGATTTATCTCTGCATGCGCATTAATTATACGTTATGTAAAATGCTCGTAAGTTAGAATACCATCACCGTGAACATTTATATCCAGAGCAAAACATTTTCTTACTACAACGAATCAGTAGATTGAAATACATAGTATTTTAGAATTCAATTTAATATAACAGAGGTATAATTTGTTTCAACCAGGACTAATTTAAATAGATTGTAGCGTCAAACTCCAGTTGCAAGTTTATATAAGTAAATAAAATAAAGTAAGTAAGCTTTTGAAGCGTTAAAGTAAGTAAGCTTTTGAAATGAAGAGTAAGCAATTTGAAATAGCAAATGGAGATAGAAGACAAAAAAGAGTTTCCCAGAATTTGTCGCGTGTGGATCTTCCTCATCAGGATATTTTCTTCTGATTACACATTTCTGAAATTTCATACGAGCGGGGATGAGGGAAGAAGAGAGTATAAAACTGAATTTCACAAAAAGAAAAGAATTCATTGTGATGGTGGGAATTATATGTTACTTTTTTTCCAAAATGTGGTAGCAGTTGAAGTGTGATATCTATTTATAGGGTGATTAAAAAATATCTGGCAAAAATTTAAAACGATATCGATTGAGAGGAAATAAGCAGGTTTGTAAGAGTTTTCTTTGTTTAAACGTTTAAATCGATATCTTTCAGATCCTACTAGACTGATAGCGGTCTGAATTAATATAACAAAGTCCTGAGAAGGTTAAAATAATCTATTTTTTATATCTTTAAATTAAAGAGCAGACACCACTTGGGAGAAGAGAAAACCTCCGCCATTTATGGTTATTTCAAATAACATAAGCTGAAATTCCAGTCCAAATAATGCAGTCGGAGACTGCACAAAATGATCTACTTAAGTTGGCTCAAATATTTTAAAGGCGCATTTTAATGTCGACTTGCGAAATGGCTAAAGCCGGAATAATCACTGGAAGAGATCAGCGATAGGATGTAAACTGCAGGACATGCTGCCGAAAGTTTCAACTCCAAAATATTCAAAACCGTTTACTTAAATGCTCTACCACATCATTTTCATTATTGTGAGGGCTACAGAATAGAGAACTCATAGTAAAGATTTTAAATATTAATAATTGGTTAATTAACATAAAATACCTCATTATTGTCCGCGCCAGAATTTTAACTAATCGAAAACGAATTTCTTAATGACCTCGGATGACATTTTAAATTCTTGAACCTGTCTTTATAAGCCAACTCATTTAAGTTAATATTAATTCTTATGCGCAAATTTACATTTCACATCCCTTGAAGAACATTTTGTTAACGCTTTCTTTCTCTCCACATCCCCTTCCAGATTCCTGGAAAGAAAAGTAGTCTAATAGAGAGTACTTGAGATACAAAAATATTACGTACAAAAATAACCTTTTACACTTCCCATTTTCTTTAACCTTCGTTTTCGCCTCGCTCTCCAGCTTTGTGTTAGAGAAAATAGTGTATAAAATTGAAGAATTTCAACAGTTTCTACCTGCTAACCAAATTTCTACATGGTTAGAATAATTAGAAATACCAAGTCCTAACGACGCTGTATTTCAAAATCTATACCTAATGTTCTATATTTAAATTTCATTAAACTTTAAAAGTGTGAATGGAAAGCCTAATATGTAAATGATTTCCATTTACGATGCAGAGATTTAAATTTTCTTTTGCAATTACACGCTATCAATGCATATTTTGCTTTTCTAATACATTAGTTCTTAACATATATTATCCATACATTCAATATATTGAACTTCATTGAACAAACTACACTTCAAAGAATTACTTTTACCTAGTTTTAACTTTACATAGAAAATGCATAAACGCGTACAATAGTTATTATTTTGACTTGAATTCGGGCCAAATTTTGTACAAATTACACTCTTTTTAACTAAAAAATAATATAAGGGTATTTAAGGCACAAACATAAAATTTTTAAAACTAGAACACACCAATTAAAAAAACTCCTTAGCTGTGTTTAAATATCCTCGCCTGAAGTAAAACAAAAGTATGCTAGTAACTTCGTGCACGTACTTTAACACACATAAAACAGAACTTTTATTTGAACAACTAAGAAATATTTTCACTTACCTCACTTTTTTTTTTTTTTTTTTTTTTTTTGAAAACGTGGTTGGTCACTTCTGTTAACACTAATCCGTCTAAGTGGGTGGTGACCTTTTTAAATACGAGGTGTCCAGAATTAAACAAACCTATTTTTATTTTAAAAAAAACCTATTTACCCTATTCCCCACGAAACCAGTCATCAGAAAAATCGGTTAATTTCAGATCGGGATGAGCATAGCTATCAGCGAAAAAAATTAGTTACATGTTGCGTCACCAGAGGGCGTTTTACTTTGAAAGCCTCTAGGAAAAATGCAAATCTTTATCGACGTCATGCAGCGGCTGTTATAAAACCTAGAAATTTTTCGCGGAGATTTTGTTTTCAATGTGCTTTCTGCTCACAGTGGCAATAAGTTTACGAGATCGCGCTTTATTAGCGAAAGTGTTTTACTAAAACAGTAATTCCGCAGTAGCTACTCTGTGGAATTTTTGGACTTTGAAAGGGATTCGAAGAGGGTCAAATGAATAAAAAACCTTTGGAAAATGATAACGAAATTTGAAGAAATAGAATATTTTCTGTTTGTCCTGGAAGAGAAAGAAAAGTCGTTTCTGCAGAAGCAGTACAGGAGGTTGCGCTTCAGGTGGTAAAGGATACAGCTTCAAACTTTCAGGCTAGTACCAGGTTGTGCAGCGGTTGCTTCCACATTAATTTGACGCTAAACTCCAGGTCTCACTTCAGTTTCTTGATCGCTTTGAGATCCATTTAGAACGGCTTTAGAATATCCTCTGGGCAGATGAAGCGCATTTTCATTTGGACGATGCAATGAATATGCGCAACTGCAAAGCTTAGGAATCAGAAAATCAGCGCCCTGCCTTAGAGGTTCCGTTGCTTTCACCAAAAGTGACGGTGTGGTAGGGATTATCTGCATCCTTTATTCTCGGCCTGCAGGTCTTCGAGAAGCTAAATTCTGTAGGTCCAGTGACATACTCGATCTCAGGGCAGTGTTATGCATCGCTGTTAGAGAACGAAATTGCTCCGGCTCTGCAAGCATGTCAGTGCCTTGCATGCACAAACGTTATGCAAAATGGAGCTCCTCCATACATCGCACAGTGTGTTACGTGTTCTTAAACGTCGTTTTACAGAAGAGGGTATCATCAGCTGGCACTTCCGAAATGTGGGGCCTCCCCGATCCACAAACCGCAATCCATGCATTTTCTGCTTTGGGGGCATTTCAAATATCTGGTCAGTCGGGACAATCCAAGAACTTTATGTGATCTTAAAGCCAGCGTGCTCAGCATTTCCCAGCAGCACACACTTCGGTCAATTGTATGGCATACAATCTTGCGATTTCGGATAGTAGCTGAAAATGATGGCTATCATGTGGAACATATTTTGTTATAATAAGATTTGTAATGTAAAACTACAGTAAAGTGTGGCTAAATGTGTAATTTATTAATACAATGTCCTCTGGTGACGATATTTGTAGCAATTTGTTTTTCGCTAAAAGACATTCTCATCCCTTCATTAAGTCCGCCTCAAAATTTCACAATTTTTTATGACTCGCTTCTCCTGTAGGCAGCTTCGAGATAGGGTTTTTTAATTCTGAACACCCTGTATTTTATGTCAAGACCCGTACACATTTCCTCAAAAAATCTGATCTGACCAATGAACTGCGAACCATTGTCTGAGATTACTTTTACTGGTGTCCCAAATTTTAACATAAATTTATTCAAAAACAAATCTGCAACAAATTTTGTGGATGCTGTTCTGAGGGGATTTATTTCTTCCCGCTTCGAAAAATGATCAACAATCATGAGGAAATAACTGCTTTTACTTTTTTTCACTTCATGGGTAAGAGTCTTATAGATTAATTCATATGATTTCGTTAAAAAATATGGCTCTTATGCTATTTAGATACCTGCTCGGGCTTATAGGACTTGACATAATGAGTTACAAATCTTAGTATCTGTTAAAAATAAACAGTTTCCCTTACTTTCTGAACTGTTTTTCTTATTCCGAGATAACCTGACAATGGCCCGTCATGCAGGTCATGTAATGTACTTAATCTTAAACTTGCTGGGATAACCCGTCGTAAATCATTGTGCTTATTTTTTTCTTTCTAATAAAACAGAAGGTTGTCAATGATTTCATACCTGACGGCCCTTTTCCTAATTCCTGTTACTTCATGACACTCAAAGTGATAGGGATCCTTTAAATAAGCATAAGTGTTTTTATATTTGGGGCCAACTTGTAGTCGTGAAACAATTGTTTCTTTTGGTTTTAAAATTTTTTAAGTCAACATAGTACATTTTTCTTCTACCGCTTCGTCGTCTAATTTGATTCTTGATAGAGCATCTGCCACACCATTTTCTTTCCCCGAAGTATATATAAATTTTAAATTATGTTCTTGCAACTTAAGCGCCCATCTTATGAGTCTGGGCAACATATTTTTACGAGAATAAACTAATTGCGTAGCACAGTCCATGTATACGGTAACAGGTTCCTTTCCAAATAAGTTTCTAAACAGCCAATAGGACTACTAGTATTTCTTTCTAGGTAGCAGCATAATTTCTTTGATTTAGCTTTGCTAAAATACTCCACTGGTTGTTCGTCTTGAATAAGCACGGCTGCCACTGCAAAATTAAATACATCCATGGCAATTTCTAACATGCCCTCCGTTTCAGGAAATTTCAAGACGGAAGCTTGGATTAATACCACTTTAAGTCTTTCAAAAGCCTTATTTACTTCCGAAGACCAAGTAAATCTAGTCTTTTTTTTTTTCCTTAAATTTAATAATGGCGAAACTAATATGTGAGCAAACTCTTTAATGAATATTTTGTAATAAGACTACAAGTCCAAAAACGATGCCAATACCTTTGCCCTGTTAAGTATCCAGTAATTTTTAATCGCTGAAATTTTTTAATTTTCGATTTCTAGTCCACCCTCTGATATTTCATATCCCAGGTACCGAAGTTCTTTGGAAGCGAATTTAGACTTTTCTGCATTAACTTCTAACCCTGCTTCCTCTAGAAGCGTAAAAACTTCGTTCGAATCCTCAGTGTGCTCAGTTGTGTTATACTTCGACCGTCTCAAATGCAACTTAGGCTGGCATTCTGCCAAAACACATGGATTCGTTATTACTTGCTGCGTCGTGAAAGGTCACGAGGAAGTCTTCTCTTCTCCTGAAAGAGATAATTTATACGCTCGAAAGAAAGAAATTCTCCATTCTTCTACCCTATTTTGAGAATAATTCGGTCCGAATGGCGCATGAGTTTTGGGGTTCATGGTCGAACTGTACTTGTAACTATTATATCACCTAAGTATATGAATGTTGATTTACCAAGTGCAGGTCTTAATATTATGCCCATGGCTCTTTGAAACATAATGGGAGCTCCTCATGGGCCAAATGGAATACTAAGGAAAGCATAAACCTCTTATCTAGTAGTAATAAATGCCGTTTTGTGACGCTATCTCAGGTTTCCACATATCCGGAAATATCCTGACGTGAAATATAAGCCTGGTCACATATTTTGTAGCTTTAATTTTCTTAATTATCTCTTCAATTATTGGTAAAGTATTCAAAACTTTTATTACACTATTTAATATCCTATAGTCGATAGCGAATCGCCATGCCTTAAAATTAGCAGGACGAAGATTATTCTTTTCAGCGCATACTACCAAAAGGATTAGCTACTCGTGTAGATTACTAATTTGTTTTACAATATTTCTGAAATACGACTTCATATGATCTCCTGTTTAATTTTAACGTAGCGGTAGGTTTTTTTTCTCTACATGGAAGTTTATTTCCTGTTTTGATGAAGTTACTCATTACATAAGTTAACCCTGAATTGTCACCAAATAATTCTAAAAACCTTCTTACAAACTGCTCCAACTTTAATTTTTCTGCTTGAGGCAAATCCTTCATTTCGAAAGCTGACGTTTCTGCTTCTTTTTTCGTTCAACCAACATGTCCAACTTCACCAAAAAATTTTTTAATCATTTCGTGCACTAGCTGTTGTTTGAGAAATCCAGCCCAAAAATCACCTTTTCCTGTAATTTTCTAAATATAAAAAAACCACCTTGTGTATCTCATTCGTAATTTGCACATTCAAAGCCACTCGCCTACGCATTCATAATGCTTTCCTCGCGCTGTTATCACCTTAGTTCCTGTAACATCAAACAAAAGACATTTTTTTAATTTTCTTAAAACACTTTTCCATCAAAAAGCTCCTGCGCTACTGTATCTAGCAACACTGCTGGTGGGATCGAATTTAAAACGATTTGAAGGTTTAGAAGCTGGACTTTTAACTAAAGCAGTATTTAGTTAAAACTGAGAGGCTTTTATCTTTCTTCTGGAGTGACTGACCTCTCTGGTCCAAAGCACCCCTACCTAATTTAAAGGTTTCTGCTCGTCAAAGCCTGTTTTCTTTTTATCGAAACTGTTTAAATGTATCTTGGTTATCGCTTTTAGTGGACGAAAAATTCTGCAGAATGCCAAACCTTTTCCTTCCGCGTAATTTGTTACGTCTTCCGACTACAGGCTTTTAAAGTTTCCGCTAAACCGTTCATCAAACTCCCGCCTGCGCATATTCACCGAAATAAGTAGACTTTCAAATTTCACAGCTAACTCAAAAAATTGTTCTAACGTACCAAAGATTCTCTTCTGGACAGTCTCACATATCTGGTAATAACCTGGATAATATTATTTCAATAACTTCCGAACCGGGATTTTTTCCCATGTAACATTCTCATCAACTAGTCGTTTCTTAGAATGAAATCAGTTAGCTCATCCGCCTTCGTTTGGCATCAACCATACAGTTCTAATTTTGCCCTATATTGAACCAAGAGAAACGTTGTTAAACGTGTTACTTTAACTATATGGAATTCGTAATTTTCGCTTCCTCATTCACCTACCAGATACTTTCCAATGCCTTTGTATCGATTCAACGCTTATCCTTGCAATGCGGCGGTAACTGCAGCAACCTTTTAGACTTTTGCAATCCGGTATAGTAAAAAATGCATTTCTAAGCTTTCAATGAAAGTCAAAACTAAACTTCTGCCATCAAAACTACTCGATGATCCCCTCGACGCACGCATAGTATCCAAAATGTACCTAAATTCTTCCGTAAGGCTTGCTGGAGTTGTGGAAACTTGGAGTATTAGAAGAAGCCAAATAAAAAGCTGTTTCCTCGCCGGGGAGGTTTCTTCAGAGAGTTACGCTCCATATGCAGGGATTTGTTTGTGTAGACGTTTAAATCAACGTTTTTCAAACCCTAGTAAACTGATAAGCTGATTATCGCTCCGTCTGAATTAATATGTCCTGTATATAAGTATTAATATATCTAGTAATATACATGGGAATTAATATGTAGTATATTATTAATAACAATTAAAATTATGAGAATATTAAAATAGTATATTTATTAAACCTTTAAATTAAACAGACGGCACCACTTGTGCTTTCAAATAACTTCTTGCACTAGGGCGTATTTAAAATAACGTAAGTTGAAATTCCACTAATCAGAAACTACAAAAAATGGTCTATTTATGCTGACTCAAATATTTGAACGACGTGTTTTAACGTCCCCTAGCGAAATGGTTAAAGCTGGAATAATTACTGGCAGAGCAGGGCAATGGAACGTAAACTGCAGGCCATGCCCCCTCTACAGCCTACCTCTAACACTTCGGAAAGGAAAAATTATAATAAAGATTTTAAATCATAATAATTGATTAATTATCGTATATACCTCATAAGTTTTGTAAAGGATTGTGTCTGCACAGAAATAACGCATTTTAAGATTCACAAAGCGCTGCTGAGTCCTAGGTAAATAATTTTAATGGCGTAACTCATCATTCTCCGTGCGAATTTCGAGCAGTATG
>KK121889.1:249265-309526 GCA_000611955.2 Stegodyphus mimosarum | reverse complement strand
CTACACGAATGCGAAGCTCACTTAGATGTATTTTAGTTCTGATGCTGCGGTTAAAATGGAGCAGGTGTTCAGATGCGGTATACAGAATGATTTCCGAGGACCTCCTCTAAGTAGTTCCTCAATTCCTGTAAATACCGCTTTCGTGTAACGATGCGTACATCTCAAAATAAACTTCGGAAATGTGGAGTAACGCCAGCAGAATGCCTTTACCCACTGCTCCCCAGCGCTGCGTACCACCTCAACATCAGGTTTTTGTAAACACAATTCATTACAAAATCTGTTATTTCTTTCCCACCGCCATTACCGTTAACTTTTTGCCACATATTTTTGAATCACCCTGTATAAGAAAATGACAAAGAAATTTTACTGTTTAGGCTATAAATGCCCTTTTGCGTATTTGCCCACCAGCGACCAAGCGATAAAATCACTGAGCGCCAGTCAACGGGCTGGTTGCATGGGCGTTTTTGTAATTTTCCCCATGTGTACCGTGTATACGAACCAGTTTCCTTTAAATCTTCCTCTACGAAGGCATCCAACTCCTTAGGCATATAGCCATCGAGTGCTTTACCATAATCAAAATAAATAAACAAAATTGCTTTCTGTTTGCTTTCTGACCTAGAAATTCATAAAATACACTGCTGGCCACCCAACTTGCAACACCAAGAAAGACAAGACATATCACAACAAAATTTATTCAGTAGATAACATGTTGACCAAGTATCAAATGATTAAATTTATAGACTTCTGTGAAGTGCAGTTCCTTCCAGAATCAGTAGCCCGAATAGCCGCCTTTGTTGGAGATCACCGCTGCCACACGCCTCAGCATTGATTCAAAGAGACTTTGGATGTGTTCTTGGGATACAGCAGACCAAGCAGCTTCCACACGTTGCCAAAGTTGATCTGGTGTGGCAGCTTGTTATGTAATCTGGGCCAATCGTTCAGCAACCATAGACCACATGCTTTCTATCGGCGAAAGATCCAGAGAGCGAGCCGGCCAGGGAAGCAATTCAATCTGGCGATTGACGAAGAACCCTTGGACAATGCGTGCCACGTGTCGTCGTGCATTATCCTCTTGAAATATGGCTGTGGGCAAGCCCTGAAGGTAAGGAAGAACAATTGGCTCCAACACCTCGCAGATGTAGCGCTAGCTGTTTAAATTACCGGAAATGCGTACTAGAGGAGTGCGAGAGTGATATCCAATATCGCCCCATATCATAATACCCGGCGCAGGACCAGTGTGGCGGTGCATAACGCAGCTGTTCAGCATCCTCTCTTCACGGTGTCTCCAGACTCGAATCCGACCATCGTGGTGTTGCAGACAGAAGCGTGACTCGTCAGTAAAGAGGATTTCATTCCATTCTGCCGTCCACATCCTTCTTTCATCGCACCATTGGCGGCGGAGACGTCTGTGGTTCTGCGTCAAGGGTAGACGAAGCAATGGGCGTCTTGCGGAAAGACCAGTCTGCTGTAAACGGCGTCGAATGGTACGCGCAGACACTGGATGATGCGTTACGACTGAATGTGCTTTGCTATGGTTTGTGATGTGACTGAGCGATCCGTCAATGCCATGCGCACAATGTTCCTGTCATCACGTGAAGTGATGCACTGAGGTGCATGCGATCGAACACGTCGGTCCGCCGTACCCTCCTGCATCCAACGGTCACATACCCGCATTACAGTTCTTTGGTTTCGTCCAACACGACTACCAATTTCCCTGAAAGATAATCCACACTCTCGGTAAGCCACTATCCTTTCTCTGTCGAACTCGGATACTTGATCAAACGATGATCGCTGTTTACTACGAGGCATAATTGATCGTTTTTTTGAAAAAAACCACAAGAAAAACACAACTGCCGAGCTTGAAATCGTCGAAAATTCCAAGCATTAAATAGCGCTTTGAAGAGGCGCCGCAGGCGCGCGTAATGTGCGTCTGCGCTGAAATTCTAATCATTTGCTTATCTCACCTCCGCTAATGCATGTTGTAAATTTCATGTTATTTGCATGCTTCCTTCAAGGCTGTTGCATTTACGGTGGCCAGCAGTGTATATACAATTTGAATTAGGATTTCTTAGTAATTTATGTAGTTCAATGAATTTTCTTTAAATACTTCATTTGTGTTTTTAAGGGTAAATTAAAGCTTAATTAAAAGTAAAAATTTTATATCACTGGGAAGAAGCTGTGGAAATAGCGCGTTGAAGTGGTACCGGAGCACTATTGAGCGTCAGGTAAATCGTTCAATGGCGTACCTCTTCTTTAAAACTGCTTAATGAACACTAAAATCTACTTATGGGCCTGATGGCAAAACTAATGCGTGTGAAGTTCTTATGACTTGACTTAAATACGATTATTCCATTTTATTTCACAAAGAGTTAATTCTGTTTCATGATGACGGTTCGGTTATCATGCTTGATTAAAGTAACTGTACAAGAGTTCAAAACTCTAATTTAATGTCTTAGATGCATTTATTACTTCCCAAATGTTTAGTTAATGATATAGATAATTTCCTTCATTATCTTCTGAAATTTGGTAGTAATTTGTTTTGGTAGTATGTATTAATTTGTATTGTGAATGCATTCAGGTTAAAAAATTATGAGAAATGTAATACCAAATTTATATGCAGTAAATAATACTTAAGTAATGAAACTTATTTGACGAGCTTCGCAGCTACATCTGTTAAAGGAAAAATAATTTTTATTTTGCAATCTGTGTAGCAACTAAGATAGCTATTTCCAATTAGTCTAAAAATAAACCAAGTATTTTATCTTATTAGTGTACTTATTTGATTTGCGTGCATTTTATTTTTATTGATCTCTGTGACTCTGTAATTTTCTCTAATAAAGTCCCGGGGTTTAGCAAATAACGAACCCGAATAAACTGCAGTTAAATGACACAAGTGATTAGACCCCTCATTTCAAAGGGAATTAAAGAACTAATTAAATGGCATACCTCATGCTGGTGTTGCAAGGAAAGTCTTCCAACCTTAAACTCTCAATTTTTCTCAAAAAAAATAGATATGAACCTATTTTCTAGAAATACATAATAGTAAAAGTATTAGCTGCTAATATTTTACATAATAATCACAGCAAAATTTTAAAAACGGACATTTTGATTGTCGGGCATTGAAAACGGACATTTTGATTTTGATTGCAAAATTTCTAACGAATCTGATCGTCAATGGCGAACTTTCTAACGAAATTTTAATACTTTGTAAAATCTCCAATCCTATTCGTATTAATTTGGGAATTAATTTTGAATAATGTACTTGTATTTTTTGTGTAAGTGTGCGCTTACGTTTGTGCGTTTGTGTGTTCGTTTTATTCCTGTATCCCCAATAATTTCAATATTTTGTTTTATCTTACACAGTAAAACGGGTCCCAATAAAATTGCAATCTGCAGTAACTTTAACTCGATTTGGGAGAGGGGGAGAATACAGCTGATTCCACACTCTCCTCAAATGCGCCTATTTAGTGAAAAATTTAGTTTTGTAATTTTATGTTTTCTTGATTTTTATATTGAATTCCCGTAATAAATGCCTTGCGTTATATATAAAATTTCATTTTCTATTTAATAAATGTTCTATATAAATATAGTAGACACATTCTTCCAATAGAGTATTTCTTTTTAATCTATACTCTTATTAGGTTAAGCAAATACTTGCACAACTTGCCTTGCAAAACTTTGCAGTTTGTTCTTTGAAGTTAATTACAATAAAATTCTCTTTGCTTTATTTATGTTAGTTTATATATATATAAACTATATATATACACTCAAATATAAATTGTTCCTTTTCTCTTTTGATTTTGCAAATATTTCTTTTTTTGCAAGCTTCAAACAATCTTATTCCTACTTGCAGTCCAGTAGTCGATTTGATGGCCAGGAGACATTGCCTTAGACCTTTTAATTCTAAATTATGTCTTTATTTAATTGTATAAATACATATAATGTTGTCCGGATAACTGTGTTAAAGTTATACATTCATACGAAATCATGAAATTTTACTAAGTATATAAAAAAACGCAAAATAAAATACTACCCGAGTCTACTGATTTTTTTCAAGCATACAAAAGTCGAAGGGAAATTAGAGTTGACTAAGAAATAGTAGTTCTCGTCTCAGCTGAAGAACCTGGCTGTGGAAATTAATCAGATGACACGTTTTAGAATTCTTAGTTTTTTCCTAGTATAGCAAATCGGGAGGAAAAAAAAACCTTAATTAACATATCATGGGATAATAAAGAAAACAAACGGTAAAACTCTACCGTAATATAAGAAATGATTGAAAAAAAGTTTGGTTTGGTTTAGTTGATTAAGACAAAGCACTCAAGGGCTCTCTGCTTAAGTAGAGGGATGCCTTCGCGGAGCACTTTCTATGGGAAACTGGCTAGTTAGTATACATGTTACACATGGGAAAAACCACAAAACGGCCATGCAACCAACCCATTCCCAGAATTCGAACCTCGGATCGAACTACAAGTGTTCAGCAACTTTACCACTCGGCCGCTGGTGGGTGATTGAAAAAAGGGAAAGCTAGCTTGTAGTGTATTCAAAATAAAATTAATCAGTGACGCATTTACAGTATTTGTACTTTAAAAAAAGAGAGAACTTTTTAATAGAAATGACTCGTATTTAAGATACACACAGAAAACCCGCGAAACTTTCCCTGCAGCCAGTCAGCTCACCACGACTTGAATCCAATTCAAACTACCTGTGGTTAGCGGTTTTTTTTGCTTATTCGTCGGTGGAATTTTGGAAGTTTTTATAATTCAGTTCTTTTCGCTAACTGAAAGAGATGTAAACTTGATTTTTTTAATGCACTTTATTTGTGGTCTACATTCAGTCCGTGATCAGGGTACTTATTACCACATAAAATAACTGATTTTATCGCTCTGAAATGATTAAAATGTGAGAAATTTTAATAGTAAAATGATTTTCAGCCTTTTTTTGTATTTTGACCTAATTTTATAAGGATTAATTTTTTTATTTTAAGGTACTTTATATTGATAGGCAAAATATGTTTTTTTCGCTTTTTATCTCTCCATTCATTAATTTGCCTTTTAGTTGCGTGAATCGATCAACGTGTGATTCTTCTAGTTTTAAAACATGCATTTCGAAAGTCGTCAAATAGCGCTGTATTGTTAAGGCTGATTATTTTTCATAGCTATTTATCTGCCTAGCTGTAGAACATAGCAAATATATTTTTTTACTATTATGGATTTCTAGGTAAGTAGATTCATGTATATTTTTAAAATAAGTTGAGAAATCAAGCTTGGAACACTTTTTTATAACACCATTAAAGCCACTAAATGCATAATTGCTAGACCTTGTAGCAAATTACCGCCGAGTTCAAACACTAACAAGGTAGACTCGAGAATGGTTAAAATACCCCTTTATTCACTCACAAAAATGGGCCCCTTCTCGAGGTTACAGGAAAGCCTCCACTCGGACTTTTAAATTAGGATATGAAAATAAGAAATTAACCTAATACTAACTAAAAGAGACTTAGCCGAAGCTAGACACAAATATCTAACGTAGTTGGCCCTTAATTTAAACTAGCAGGTGATTATCAATAGGGATGTACAATACGACCGAGCGTAATAGATTCAAGAATGAAATACTCAGAAGGTAAACACGCGCCACTAAGGACTCCCCAGCACTCACTCTCTCGAAGTAAGTAGAACTGTCTTTAGATACTACTCCTAACTCTCAACACGATTCAATAAACTCATTCTGGTAGGGAGTTGTAAGTGGGGAACAAGAATTGAAAGGAAAAGGTCTCAAAATTAAAATAACCGTTATAAAATTAAAATACACCTTGCAAACTTATTACGTGCTCTGCCCTTAGGCACTACACGGAAAAGGAAGGATGACCCATTGAGATCTTTTTAAGTGAAACTGGCTTGCATCCACGTTACACATGGGAAAGAACACGAAAACGGCCATGCAGCCAACCCATTCTCCGGGCGTGTATGTGTTGCTGTGACAAACATAATAAGGAGACAAATCTGGTAGACTTCTCATGTGAAATTCGTAGAAGGATTTTTTAAAGCTGGGAAAGATAAAATTTAAGGTTGAGGAGACATTTTGTAAATATGAGTTCGAAAATTGCTGAGCTTTTTTTTTTTAGTCCAAAGCGGCAATTTGCCCTGAAGCACTATAGTTTCGTTTTGTCATTTTGCGTTTGGAATTTGTTTTATTATCTATTTCATATTTTATAACATTTTAACAAATTTTGATTAACAAACTCAACAATTTCAAAGCCAGTAACGGCAACACTGTACGGGGGAAAATAAATTGTCTCCAGCGCGCGAGACTGTGTATCGGAAATTCTAAAGATATGCTCATTTTAAAATTATTTTGCGATATTTCTGTTGAACTGAATTTTATGGTTTAAGCGCGAAGAACATAATATTTAATAAATAAAGGTAACCCTCAAAACGTTAAAAAAACGCGCCTTTGGGCGTAATGTAAAATATGAAAGCTTTCAATTTTTTTTTTTATTTTTATTTATTTATTTTTTACGCACATCAGAAATTTTATAAATTTTCATTGGAATATTAAAACCTCTCTTAGAAAAATGAGTCAACTATTGAACGTAAACAACTTTATTTTTCATATAATATTATTATTTCGAAATGAATTAAAATGAATCACTTCCATGGCATCCAGGATATTGTTCTGAATGAGAGGAAAATTGCATTGTAAGCTGTATTATTTGTAATCAATGCAGTCATGCTGACTTAAGAAGCCTAGCGGATGTTTAGCAAATCAGCTAATACAGAAACTGTTAGAAATATTTTGAGAAAATGTAATTTTCATGGCTCTATATCTAAAAGAAAAGGATTTCACAGTAAAGCGAATCGAAGGGTAAGATTGCAGTACGCTAAGACCTATATTAAAAATTCGAAATATTTTTTTAATTCGGTAATATTTGTAGATGAAAGTAAATTCAATATTTTTAGGAGTGTTGGAAAGCAAACTGGAGCTTCAAAAAACCAGTTCCGGGCTTCAAATGAAAAATCTTATTCCTTCATTAAAACCTCGCCCGTTTTATTTTCTCTTTCATTTGTTATTTGAAACGCACTTTATGCAGATACTTTGTTAAACTGTCGGACGTGTCAAGTTTTCTCACACTTAAAAAACTTTTTAAACATGCGATTTCACCTTACTTCTGTTATTTACGTTCTAGCTCATTGTCGTCTTATCTAGTGCTGATGTGTTCGATCTTTTGAAATCTGAGTTTTTTGTTCGCCACCTTCTCCTGTTTTCCTCCTGAGGGTCCACGTAGGAGTGCAGTTCCTAAGAGGGACATCTCTTAGGAACTGCGGTCAAGACGCGTTCATGCGAGGTGCCTTTATAAGGTAATTGTTTCAGGCACGTCGCACTAACCATAATTATCGTCAGTTATCTGCACAATATCTGTCAGATATTGTAATGGTAATATTACTATGCGTTACAACTGAAATGTAGAATTTAACGAAATAATATTTTGATAGTTACCAGTAGTTATCGATAACTATTTTCCATTTGTTATGGTCTCATTGTAACCGCTATCTTCGGAAACTAACACGTTGACTGCCGCGCGCGTTTTACGTGGTTTGCCCATGGCGCCAACATGAATTTTTTATTATGCGATGTATATTATGTTGAAATATTATCTACAGAAGATAAGGTGAGTTATAGAATCGTGTTTATTGCATTTTTCGTCGTTGGGTTCAGCGGTGGCCCTCGAGGCGCTGTAGACCGTTTTTGCGATTTCTTACTTAATTTTTTGCGACTTGTTATTCTTAAACCATTATTGTAACGATGGTATTATTTAAAAATTTATCAATGTCGATATTTAGCCTAATTATGCATTTTTATTATTGGTCGCGTCGCCGGTCATCGTTGTCCCCCTCCCCGGTGCTGTAGCCAAGCCGAGTGCCGGCCACCGGTGACCCTCACGGCAGTCAACGTGTTAAATAACTCTTATGATTTTCCAGTCTCGATTTTCCAACCATGAAATTATTTGGAAAAGCAGAAAAATAAACGAAGAAATACAGTAATTGTTTTTCTAAATGGTTATTAGTAAATAAAACGATTTAAATGCATTAAACTTTGCATGTAATTGTTTCACTTATTCCAGGACAGAGCGAAAAAAATCTTATTAGCCATTTCTTTCACCTTTCACTGACTCTGTGCAGCTGAATTCAATTAAAACGTTTAATTAATTAATTTAATAGAAAATCGACCGTGCTGAAACGTTTTACAAATAAACTATGCAAAAAAAATTAATTAATTTTTTCTTTGTTCTGAAATGTAGAATTTTTAATATCCTGCTCTTACCTAAGGTCTAAATGATTAGACAAGATTGAGATTGTACTATTATTTATAATGTCTTATCTGACTTACATAAATGCCATTAGTGATGAACTCTAACGTTAAGTAGAAATAAATATTTTTGTGTCAAAAGAAAAGTGTCGCTGAACACCCACAATAACAATTCGCCCACGTGCTTCTCATTAACGGTAACTGTTGCAAATACAACTTTGGAATTTAAGTCTTCAAAGTAGGATGAAATTATTTCTTTTTTAAGCTTCTCTTTCGTGAAAAATAATGTAATCCTTTAAAATCTCGCAGTTCCGCCCACAATGTCTACACTACAAATGCTTCGGGACAAAATTACAAAAGGAAGAGTTTTTAAAATATTTTTCAAATTAAAACAGAAATGTGTCTATAAGGGATACGCGTCCCTAAGGAATTTCAATGCGAAGATTTTTAGACTATTTATAAACGTGTCATTTGGTATGCTTCCTCCTCATGTATTCGACATTTCTTATTAATTAGTCAACAAGGTGGTAATCAGCTTATCTTATTACGTCCTTAAATCAAAATTTTTACGGAAATCAGAACGACAATTTTAATCAGTTTTCGTTTTTCGATTCCATTCTGTTAGCTGTTTGTTTGTAATTAAATGTAAAATTGAAATATTTCTGTGAAATCATAGCACTGAAGCAAAATCTAAAGATGTTGACATAAATACGAAAGAGGCTTAAACTTCGCACCTATTAACTCTCACAGCCGCTTATAAACTTTATTGTATATATACACTCTTAGACAAAAAAAAAACGACGCACCAAGAAGGAGTTATCCGAATGGGACGAAAATCGGTAGAAGTGATGTACATGTACAGAAAAACAAATGATTACAGTTAGAAAAAAAATTGGATGATTTATTGACGTGATAGAGTTTCACAAAGTGAAAAAGTCAGTAACGCGTTTGTCCACCTCTGGCTCTTATGTAAGCAGTTATTCGGCTTGGCATTGATTGATAGACGTTGCGGATGTCCGCCTGAGGGATATCGTGCCAACTTTTGTCCAACTGGCGCGTTAGATCGTCAACATCCCGAGCTGGTTGGAGGGCCCTGCCTATAATGCTCCAAACGTGCTCAATAGGGGAGAAATCCGGCGACCTTGCTGGCCAAGGTAATGTTCGGCAAGCATTAAGGCAAGCAGTAGAAACATATGCAGTGTGGGGGAGGGCATTATCTTGTTGAAATGTAAGCCCAGGGTGGCGTGACATGAAGGGCAACGCAACGGGCCTTAGAACTTCGTCGACGTACTGCTGTGCTGTAATGTTGTGACGGATGGCAACCAAACGGGTTCTACTATGAAATGAAATGGCACCCCAGACCATCACTCCTGGTTGTCGGCCTGTCTGCCGGAAGACAGTCAGGTTGGTATCACACCGCTGTCCGGGACGTCTCCAGACTCGCCTTCGCTGGTCATCGGGGCTCAGTTCAAAGCGGGACTCATCACTGAAGACTATTTTACTCCAGTCAGTGACATTCCAGAGCGAATGAGCCCGACACCACTGAAAACGGGCTTGACGTTGTACAGAGGTGAATGGTAGTCGGCGCAAAGGGCACCGTGACCTCAGCCCCCTTTCTTTGAGCCGTCTATGAATGGTCCTTGCGGTCACTAAAACACTAGTTGCACGTGCAATCGATGATAATGATGCATCTGGAGCTGTTAGTGCCGCTCTGACGATTGTTCGGTCTTCACTTTCTGTCGTTTCTCTAGGCTTACCGCTTCCTTCTTGACGCTGCGTGTGGCCATGATTCACCCATTCCTGTCAACATCGTCAAATAGTGGCATCGCTCCTGCTCAAATGTCGAGCTAAACGCCAATAAGACCAACCGGCTTCTTTGAGCCCAACTACACGACCTCTCTCAAATTCTGACATCTGGCATCGTTCGCGCACCTGTACGGGCCCACCAGCGGCCGAGCGGTAAAGTCGCTGAACACTGGTAGTTCGGTCCGAGGTTCGAATCCCGCGAACGGGCTGGCTGCATGGGCGTTTTCGTGGTTTTCCCCATGTGTAACGTGTATACGAGCCAGTTTCCCTTAGAAAGTCCTCCACGAAGGCATCCCTCCCTTTAGGCAGATAGCCGTCGTTTGCTTTGCCAAATTGAATAACCTAACCTAACGCGCACCTGTATGCGAGGCATAATTACTGTCTACCAGAGTACACGGAATGAAATTCGTGAAGAATTTATGACCTGGAATCGTAATTTCTCCTCTTAAATATCCTGCCTGTTACGCAGATCAGATGCGCTGTAGCGACAACTGTTCATACATTGGCAGACAAAATGTAAAATTTTGCATTTTCCGTCGAAACCTGTATGCATATCAATTTGTGTCCAATTTGCTTTAAATCTTCTCGGTGCGTCTTTTTTTTTTTTTTTCTAAGAGTGTATGTTAGTTTATTATTTGTAAATTACTTTGTAAAATATTAGCAGTATTATTTCCTTTAACAAATTATAATGTTAAAATAAGCAGAAAATCAAAATGCTCTGGAAGAATACTAATGGTAGGAACACATATGCTGATTAAAAATTGATGCGAATGGAGAATCCTACAAAGGCTTCGAGTAAGTAAAGAATGATAGTCTTCGTAAAATATCACGAACAAGATGCTCATTGCTTATCTTTCCTTTAAAAAATGTCCATAAGTGGCTGACGGACTAAAGTTGTTGAATACTGGAAGTTTGTCTTTTTACCTTATTTTGAGCAGCTTAATGGAATAGTCCTTCCTGCATGACCTTTTCGTGTTTTCTCACTGCATCTGTGTGAAATAAAACTCCAGTCGGTTTCTTTTAAAAAGGAAAGGCAATTTATCTTGGAAATTTGCTCTATACTCGAACTGTAGATGCCTAGAAAAAAATGCTTTCATAGAGGATAACCATTCGTTAACAAAAAATCATCTAATGTTTTGCAATAACTAATTAGCCAACTAATCCTGTTTAAAAATAAAAATGTTCCATGAAGAATATCCCGTCAACACAGAGAGCTTTCGTGTGTCTTAGACAGCTGTTAATATTTGCAGGCAAAGATTAAGTTGTTAGTTCCATAGTAGTTTAAAAAGAGGAAAACTTTTGATTGTTAATTTAGAGAAAAACAAAGGCTATTTCAAAAGAACGCTTCCGGAAAGCAACTTTTTAAGAGTTGCCTTTTGTAGTTAAATATAAAGAGCATAACAGAATTATCTACCTCAATAGCATAGATGGCTTTAATGTAGGACTTTCTAAGAGAAAGGTAAAAACGAGTACGTTGTGCATAGGGGAAGCTACAAAGCATTGGGCAGCCAGTAGGTCCACCAGGATTCGAGCTAAGGTCAGGTTAGCAATAAGACGTTTAAGCAGTCTTAGTAATAAGACATTTTAAATATGACATTTTCCTTCATAATGAAATGCGTTCGCTACATATTTTGGTAGGAGTATATTCATTTTCATTCTGTGATTTCACTGGAAATATATGCATATTCATATTACATGGGATTAAAAACCTTTTTAGTTAGCACTTTTTAGTTAGAAGCTAATCGAAATTCGATCTACTAATATTCAGTCGTTTCAACTTCTTGGTTAACCCGGCCTAAATGATAATGAATGGCCATGGAAAAAGCAAATGAAAGTTTCGAAAGGAACTTTTAAATAATTTTTACGTATAATTCAGAAAAATATAGCTAAGCAAAAATAAAATTTTAAAAAGTCGAACTTGTTTTATTATTCTCGATTTTATTCTAGAAGTTTAAAAATTCATACACGTTCTTTGAACTTTGGAGTGATGTATTAAATCTAAAATTTCTTTTTATTCTTCCTTTAATTGCCCTTTTTGTTGTCGTGTAATAGTATAATGCTACCATATGTCGCCTAACTAATCACACCTCCATTCTTGATACTCACAGTAAATATTTCAGGTGAACTGTTTATACAAGAAATACATTCCAATAGACATTTAGTAACAATATCCAATCTTTGTCTACCGCGCTTAATACAATTTGTTGTATTACAACAATTCTAGGTTAAATTCCTATGAAAATACTTGCTTATAATTTAGAGTGAAACCACGTTCTGTGTTCTAGTGCGCAACACAAATTTTACTTCAAATTTGCTATTATTTTCGGTATTTACATGTCTCCAATACACACACGACTATGGTTTCAGCATTTCACATTTTGTTCCATAAAATTTTAATTTCTGTCACAGTATTAAATCCAGTGTACATAAAAGCAGCTGATAATAACGCTGGAGGTTTCTACTTCGTAAGCTTGAATACATTAAATTCTATTCAAATTTATTTCATAAGGCTGAACAAACCGTATGTTTCTCCCTGACAGATATTCTCTTGAGAAACGTATAACATTTCGCAGTAAATTAACTTCACGTCTAATTTCCTTAACAGAAATTTGTAAAGATTAAATCAGCGTCACACTCAAGCTACGAAATTTAATTTAGAAACTTTTAGTTTCTAAAAGCTGTATCGGAATATTTAGATTTAATAAATTCAATAGCAAATTTCTAGAAATGGATGACATGAATATTAAATCCTCTTCCAATTTATAATCTTATGTTTATTGTGCATAATTTATGAATACCGACTTTTATCTATGTTTCCGAATTTAACTTTTACTATACATGATATGTAAAATGTTCCTAAATGGGTTTGTTGCAGCAAGTTTTCGCAAAGCTTATCTAATATAACTAACGAAATAATTTTTATCTGATAACGGTTTTCATAATGATTCATACGTCGAAAATTATTCTACAAAGATCCCAAAATCAAAAGAGTGAATAATAAAAAATATAGACACTGATTCTCTCATCTATCGATTAAAACGTCATTTTCATTTTCAGCCTTGTAAATTTTGTTTCCAGTCCAAACGATAATATCGTATAATAAATAATTCTTTACGCTCTGTTAATGAAACACTATGTGTGTTTCCTCACTCAAACAAGATATTGGCAGAATGTTATAATCGCATAATCACATAATTACGAAACAACAAAGATATAGAAAGTTTTAGAGCAACACAGAAAAGTGTTTTATCATTTGTGGAATGTTATTTGGGTTGGTTAATTGATTCAAAGGCAGAGCACATGAAGGCTATTTATTAAAGGAGGGATGTCACTTAGGAGGACTTTCGAAGACAAACTGTTTCGTATTTGTATTGTACAAAAGAAGCATTAAAAATGTAATGCAGCCAGCTCAGTTTCCATAATTCTGAAAGTAGCTGAATTTGTAAAGTTATCAGGTTTATTTTGAGCAGAAAAAAGGAAAAATCAACAATGCTCCAGCCGGGATTTGAATTCCGGACCTTCCACTGCCAGCCTTACGTGTTTTCTAGTTACATCATGAAGGGTATGTATTGAAGAAGGAGAAAATTCCTCAAGTGCTTAATATTAGGATTAATGCGGACAATTTTAATATTCATTCCCAATTTGAATGGTAACCCGGTGATTTAACACAGTATACAAATACAGATACTGATTTCATTAGTAGGTAAATATTTCATAAAGAAATAAGCGACGTTTGTTGTTCTATGCATTTGTGTACTAAAATTTCAGACACGCTTTCAGATATTTGCTATCACCTAGAATTTTTAAGTGGCGTCATTTGTTGATATCATTTGATAGCATGTAAATGCTTTCTTGGTATGCCTAATTAAGCTGAAGTTAAAATTGCGGAATTTCATCGTTTCTAAGATCTTTTTTTTTTCATGTGGACACTTCAAAAAAGGATTATATCTCAGTACTGATTATGTTACAGAATCAAAGATTTTTCAGAAAATTCCCTCTCCTTTCACATGACTTCCATCGGTTTCTTTTTTCGTGTTTTGTACATTTAAAAACTGTCATATCACTGACGCTGTTGATGGAGAGAAGATGACATATTTTGAAATAATGAAGATAAAATCGTCTCAGAATAATCCCAATTTGAATGTAAGGCAATCTCTGACATTGAATAAGGTGTAGATATCAGCATCTCAATTGTACTGGATTTTGATATTGATTCAGATGTAAGTGATTAATACTATGTATACTGATAAATGAGTATAATTGTTGGGAGTAAATCGAAGTTTGGTAAGATAAAAACATTTTTAGGTATATTTCATTTAGTATTCGATTTTCTCAAAACTAATTTTCTTTTCGTGATGATCATACTGAACACAAAGAGAGTATCTTACAATAAATGACATCATACATTCAAAGAAATGTGATATATGTAATGAAGCTTCAATTACAAAAAAAAAATTACTAAGGTCTTCCATAAAAACTCAGAGGAGTTTTTTCTCGAATTGGCAAAATGTGAATGTTAATGGATCGTTTATTTAATTAGAAGTAAAGTTATAGGCTTTTTTGTGTCGCTGCATTCAAGCAAAAGTTAGAATAGCTCTAACCAGAAATATATACGGTGGTTATAACAATTAAAGTGACCTACGGTGGTTATAACAACTAAAGAGACTAAAAATAATAGCTCAAATTTCGAACACGAGGTTAAATGGTGACTCACATAAAGAACAATAAAGACAAATTGGAAATTACTTAATTTCTATTTAAATTTAGTTTAAATTATTTGATTGGTGAGTTTAGACCCAAGTGCGGTCATTATTTTCTGTATCCCTCCCGAGTTGGGAAGTAGCTGTATATAATTGTGGTTTAATGAAAGAGGATTTTAAATCCTTCTTACGTGCAGTTCTTCTACCACTTAACCACAGTTTTCTACCACAGAACATAGCTGCATTCAGCTCCCTGTTCAAGATCAGGACTTAGTTACTTCACAAATATGTTCGCCAAACACTTAGTCCTGACACCGGCGCCCAAAGAAGAAAAATGAGAGGATGGCCTGAAAGACAAGAAGATGAACCTGAGATACCTGCAGTACCTGTGCAGAACCCTGAAATACCACCTTCTGCCCTAAAAGGATTTGGCTACATTGTACAAACCATGCGGGCAGCGATGAAGCCAGCGGCAAGTTTTGACGGCAAGTCAGTCGTAATTAATTTCCTGGAAAAATTAGACGCCCACTTCATGTTATATCCAGTCCACGAATTTCAGAAAGTCACTCTTGCCACCAGCGCTTTGAAGGGCCAAGCCCTAAATTGGTTCAAGCGTATTGGAAAAATCTTTTGGGGGAACCGCGAAGCCCCACATACACTTATGAAAATTTTAAAAATTCTTTGGTGAAAGCATTTCCTGTAGTACGAGATCGAGCCAGACTGGAGGCAGACCTTTTTAGCCGTTATCAAGCAAAGATAGAAGATTTGTCAAATTTTATCTTGAGAAAAATCCAAGTTTTCAAGCTTTTGTATGGAAGTCGCCCTGATCCTGAAATAATTCAAATTATACTTTCTAGGCTACTGCCCCAAGTGCAAGATTTTATCGAGCTAAAAAACACAACGACTTTAGATAAATTATTCGAGCTCGCCTTACAATTTGAAAGTCGAAGAACGGCAGACAACGAACGACGTCGCAAATTTGAGCGAAGAAGTCAGTGGAATACGCCAAGACCCCAGCAGAAGCAACAACAGAGTTACGGGAACAAGGCGAAGCAATGGCCGAAACAAGATGTATCTCCTAAATCGAGCGGCGAACGACGAGATTTTAATAGAAAAACGGGCAAAGATGCAGAAGGCAACCAGAATAAGAAGAAGGATTTAAACTAAGATGGATTTCTTCAACGAAGGTGAAGAAGTTCGATGTCTCGCAAAATCCTTCCACAATTAGTTTAAACACCTTGGTCGTTAAAAATTTAAGTTTACCGAAGATTGAAGTTTTAATTAACAACATACCGGCGACGGCTCTTTTGGATACAGGAGCGCAAAGCAGCTTTATCTCGGAAAGATGTTTCAAGAAGCACTTTCGCCGTTACAGAATTTTTAGTGCAAGAGACACGAATGTCATAGCGGCTCAAGGAGAGAAGTGTAGATGCTTAGGAAAAGTTTCACATTTTGTGCGTATCAACGACGAACAGGTAAAAATTTTACTTTATATTGTGCAAAACCTGCAAACATGTATTATTCTGGGTGTGGATTTTTTTAGATTGGCAGAAGCGAAAATAGATTTCCAGGGAGGAAAATTAACCATATCCATGCAGTCAGTGGAAGAGAAGAATGATAAGCCCCCGTAGCTGGACTTACAGCACTTACCGGCAGAAGAGCAAGAAAACTGCAGCATTGGTAAGCATTTCAAATTTATTTAGCGATGTACCGGGTTTCACGCAGGTAACAAATCACGCCATAGAAACGGGGGACGCCCAACCAGTAAGGCAAAAGCCTTACCGTTACGTTAAGGTAAAGGAAGAAATAATTGAATACCATATTAAGGAAATGTTGAAAAATAAGATGACTCCGATTTCTAGAGTTATGCTAGCCCAGTAGTTTTATGCAAGAAAAATAATGATTATCTGATTACGCACCCGAAGCCGTGGAGTTTTGCTATAGATTATCGCAAGCTCAATTCCGTCACAAAATATCCTGTATATCCTTTGCCAATAATCAAAGAGATAGTTCGAAATATTACCTCTACAAAGTACATGTCCACATTAGATCTTACGAGTGGCTATTTTCAGATTGGGGTAAAACCCGAAGACGTCCCTAAAACCGCCTTCATAACTAAGTCTGGCACGTAGGCATTTCTTAGGATGCCTTTCGGTTTATCCGGCACGCCGGCAACTTTCCAACGATGTACGGACATCGTCTTAAGACCGGTCTTTGGTAAAAGTACGTTCATTTATTTAGAGGCTATTATAATTACGAGTAATAGTTTAAAACAACACTTACAAGATTTAAGAAAAGTGTTTTTATTTTTAAACGAAGCTGGTTTAAAGATAAATGCCTCCAAATGTAAATTTGCCGCAAAAGAGTTACGTTATTTAGGGTTTAAAATTTCTCAGAATGGAATCGAAACGGATCAGTCAAAGATAATAGCTATTAAAAATTATCCTGTTCCTATAACAGCGAAGAAGTGAGCATCGTTTCTTGGTATGTGTTCATACTATCGGCCTTTCATTAAAGACTTTGCCAAAATAGCTGAGCCTCTGCCGAAATTGAAGAGGAAGAAAGCTAGGTTCTCATGGTCAGCAGAAGCCAACTTGGCATTTCAAAAACTGAAAGACGCATTGACTCAAGCCCCCCTCTTAAAATTTCCGGAGGGGGATAAAGGACTAGAAATTTCAGAAGACGCTTCAGATTTTGCGATTGGGGCAGTGCTTTCTCAAAACGGGCAACCCGTGGCCTTTTTCAGTCAAACGTTAAATGAAATTCAGAGAAACTATTCGGCCACGCAAAGGGAAACTCTCGCAGTGTTATCAGCAGTGCATAAATTTCGTGTTTTCTTTGGAAGTTCTCCAGTAACTGTATACATAGACCACGCTACGGTCACCAGACTCTACTTTGAAAAACTTTATCACCCAGATTAATAAGGTGGGCACTTAAATTACAAGAATATAATCTAGTAATTAAACACACGCCGGGAAAGGAAAATGTTGTGGTAGATGCTTTAAGCAGAATTAATTTGGATGAAAATGGAAAAACGGTTAGAATAGCCATGCTCACATCCAAAGTATTGTTGGAGTTTTTTAACTTAAGAGTTTATGTTTTAAGTTCAATATCAAATGAAAGTCAATATTTGGATAACCATTCTAAATAACATGAATATGTAAAGTTTGTGACATACATGATAAACACAATATACTGTAGAACTATGTTTCAAAGACACTAAATAGTGGCCAAAAGGGCTCCAACAGAATAATTAAAGTTGCATTGTGTATTTAAGATACTATTGGGTCCAGTGTTCTAAATTAAAAAGTGAAAACATTACAAGAAAAAGTTAAAATTAAATATAGAATTTATTAAGAGATATCTGACTTAATACAAATTTTTACATTGGTAGCGGTGGTGAGGAATAACAAAATTTTCATACCGTTCCAAACTGTGAAGTGAACATTGTAGATACATGCTGCCTTTAACCTCAGACAAGTGAACTTCTGCCACGTCGCAGCGCAGCCGCATTTTTCGCTAAAAGGAAAAGAATGAAAATTAGAAATCTGAACAGGAAAGGTAGCTTCGGAGCCTGCCGCCCCTTCTATGTGGGATTCGTCCTCATTTCGTCGCCCAACCGAAGTGGTTTTTCTCCTCCATTTTCTTCATACATCATTCTATGAACGCAGACAGCAACTCTCGTGGCTCACAGATAGTACTTTTTTCTTCGTCGCCAACGTCTCTCTCTCTGTCTCCGTCTGTCTCTCCTCAGCCTTTTTCCTCCCTTTGCCAAAATGCTCGTTTGGCGATTTTAGATGGTATAAAACGGCCAACTGCCCGGCAACCCCAGGGGGAAAAACACACAGGAAGGTGAAGCCAATGTAGTTCGAACTCCAGAAATTGGCGAATAATCGCTGAATCACCAAGGTCAGTCACCTGTCAGCAGAACTAGCCTCGTCGAGGGGTCCCAATCCTGTGTTGGAACAGCCTGCAAGTAAGGAAAACACCCCGTCCCCTCGACCTTGGTGTAGAATATGTAACGTTGAATTTACCCTCTCCAGCAGGGTGCAAAAGTTCTATTGATGACAGATGCATCCCAGACCACCGTCTGGCCGGTGAAGCCATCTCGAAAACAAAGTCGTAAATCTAAATTCCCCACAAGGCAACGGAAAAGTTTTCGAAAGAATATGGTATTAGTTTTTTTAGTTAAATACAAATTAATATTTCAATGCTGAGAAGTACTTCAATTAAAATATAATAATTACATAGATAACTTTCTTAGGTATATTACAACACCAAACACGACCACCATAGTAAGGAAATAAAAATTACTTCAATTAAAATAATAATCAAGTATGAAGCATTCTATGTTTTCCACAACACCAAAACGACCACCATAGTCAGAAAATATGGATCCCAAATTTAGCAGAAAAGGGGGCACATTAAAAACTTAATTAAAACTTTAAACACCAACTTGTGTAAACAAAACTTTAAAAGAACTTTAAAAAAAATTGACCTTAAGGGTCAACTTAACAAGAGATTAAAGTTAACAACCAAGTTAAGAAAAATATTAACTAAACAAAAATTTAAATAGTTAACCAAACCAAAAGTAAGAGAAGAAAATTAATTACTCAAGCAACTTAAAAATCAGCGTTAACCAAAACTGTCAAGAAAACATATTAAATGACAACAATTACTTATCCCAACAAGGCAAAGAAACTTAAGTTCAACTACAAAATATAAACAAATTAATCTTTAAGTCTGAAGCAGAAATAAGTTAAATCATTACATTTAAAACAATTTAAATCAACTGAAATATGTAATACATAACAGTATTAGATTCTCGTAAAACAATAATAGCTGAACTCGGAAAAGATCCGGAGTTCAAAAATATATACAATTATTTGGCCGACCCTGAGAATTTCAGTCATCCGGATATTGTGCCGATAAGAAATAGGGCCGCAAATTACGAAATAATTGATGGACTTTTATTTTATACGAAAACGACTAATGAAAACCACGAGTTTAGACCGGTTATCCCACCTAGCATTAGATTGAATGTATTAGAGGAATTGCACGATTCGGCCATTTCTGGCCATTTGGGCTTATGAAAAACTGTCCAAAGCGTTCGCGAGGCAGTTTTCTTTCCGGAACTGCAAACGTTTACTACGGCGTATGTCCAGTCGTGCCCAACATGCCAATTTAATAATTATGTGAATTTCCCCCGGCCGGGTTCCTAAATAGTGTTAAATCAGAGTTCCTAAATCAAATAATAGACATCGATTTACTGGGATCTTATCCTAGAAGTAAAGTTAACAAAAGCCGATATCTTTTAGTTATAGTGGACCATTTTAGCAAATGGTTAGAGTTGATTCCGTTAAAACGCGCGTCTGCAAAACTTGTAGTAGATTCAATTTTAAATAAGTATATTTTAAAATACGGGGCGCCCCTAAAAGTTATTTCCGACAATGGTCCCCAATTTGTTAGTAATATTTTTGAGGAAATGTGTGCAAAACTGGGCATACGTCACCTAAAGATGGTCCCGTATCGTCCGCAGTCGAACATAGCGGAACGGGTTAATAGAAACGTAGTGAAAATCACTCGAAGTTATATTAAGAATTATCACTCTACCTGGGATAGCCATATAAATGAATTCGCATTTGCCCTTAGAACAGCCAAACACGACACAACGCAAAAAACACCCGCGGAACTGTTTCTTAGAAGAAAGATTTTGACACCGTTAGACAAACTTTTCTTTGTCCAGGAAAGGGCAGAAGAATTTAAAATGAATGAGAGAAATTGATACGGGAAGCGAGAGGAAATGCAGAAATAGCCCAGAGGAAACAACAATATTATTATGATAAAAAGAGAAGAGAGGTGAAATATAAAGTAGGAGATGAGGTGTTAAAAGTCAAACATGCTTTATCAAATGCCCCAGAAGAAAAGGTGGGGAAATTTTTTCCGCGTTTTGAAGGCCCTTTCCTTATCGAGAAAATCACCCAAACAGTAGTAGTATTAAGGAGAAACAACGGCGAGAAAATTACTGCCAATGTGGACCAACTCAAGCCGTATTATGACCGTAATAAAATGGAAATGTTTAAAGATTTTTCCAGGATCCGGGAAGACGCACTTCCACGGAAGATGACACCTCAGCGGCAACAACAGGAACCAGCACCAATTGCAACGAAAGGCCAGAAACAGAAAGCCCCCCCCTCAACAAAGTAGAAGAAACAGGAAAATCTTCAGAGAAGGTGGATTCAAAAGAAAGAACTCGGATAATACAAGTTCAACCATTAACAAAAGACCAAAGCAAAATGGACAAGGCCAACCAAAAGTAGCCAAGAGGACAGCCGAAACATCGGAAAGGAGCCTAAGAAGTAAGCAGCCCCAGTTGCAGCCTGAGGATCAAGGTCCGGAATAGAGCAGGAGCCCGGAGCAGCGACGAACGAGGGCCCAGGAACAGAGGACGCTGTCGAACAAACGTCGAGCAGATCAACTTCCTCCCCAGCGCAAGTGTCCCAGGATGGAAAGAAGGACCCCTAAAAGGAAGGCGGAAGAACAACAAGAGGGCAACGGTCAGCGACCAAAGGCAAGGAGACTGGCCCAAGCTACAATCTTTCCAACCTTCAAGGATTGGGCCAAGAAAAGAATGGCTGACTACAACAAGATAAGTAGTATTTCTTATTCCAACGTTTAGTTAAATTTCGAGTGTTACTGCAAGTTGCAGGGTCTCTTTTTACCTCAAGCGAGGTTGATTTTTACGCCAAGTGTGTGATAAATGATTACTTATCTTGAAAGATGCTTTTAATTAAAATTATAATTCTGCAAAGATTTAAAATTACTTAAGGTTTGTAAAGTAGATTCTGAAGCATTGTGTATATTAGCCTTGTAAAAGCAAATAAATTGCTGCGAGACTGTTAACTAAATGTTTTTGTATTATGCTTCGTCGAAAGACTTGTAAATTTCTAGAATGAAACGTCGGTAGAAGGAAAACACGATTTAATCTACAGACTATTATTTCAGTGTAATGCGATGTTTCAGAAAAGAACTTTGAAAAAAAGAATGTGAAGCACTTGCTGTAAACTTAGAAATTTAACGTACTTATTGTATCTTGTGATTTGTATGCAATTGTTAAAAGTTTCATAAAATAACAAAAATGTAAGCATGCTTTGTGCAAACTACAAATTGTATGCATGAAAAGGCGAGATAGAATTAATAGGATGCAAGTATTAGTAGGCTCTCCACCAAATACACTTACAAGTGATAGACATGAAGTTAGTTAGAACCTCAGGTTTAGCTGGTTATAGGCCGTCTTCTGAGGTCTCGATATGTCAAGTTCTAACTAATGTTAGTCGATCGTAGGTGGTAGGGTTGAACACCCCGAACAAAGTAAACCCGCAATTGCGGTTCGCTGTTCATCCAACACCGGTGGAGAGCATTGGGCGAAGAATTTAATTTTGCTTGAATGATAATGTGTGTGTGAAAATTTACACGGGTAAGAAAAGAAGTCTGTTACTTAGAACTTAGTGTTATTATGTTATACTAAAATTTCCTTCTCGATTTTGCTGGAAGGACTCAGACGAAAGCACAGTATTACGCAAAACAGATGAAGAGTTATGTAAAAATCAGGTTTTCGTCTGTAAATGGCCAAGAAATTCTATTTTGCTGTAAAGGTTGGCCTAAGTTAGGAAGAGTTAAATTTTGAGTATTTCTAGAATCCCAAAGTTTCAACATGGTCCGTTTGGACCACAGTAGTTCAACTTTTGCCAATTCTGGTGGGAAGTATGTAAGGTTTCAGTTTAAACTAACAAAGTTTTATTTTAATTTGCCTTTCCTATGTGTTCCTATTTCAACTTCCCGTTAGAATGAGCGCGCGTTTCAGCTTTATGCTAATTTGAAGTGGAGCCAAGTTTATATTTAAAGATTAGCGAGGAACTACTCAACGTGAGAGAGCTTTTTAGTCTTAGATCACTGCTGCTCTGTTCGACGTTCGCCTGACTAGCTAGTATTTAAATTCTAAGCCTTAACGCTGTTACTCTATTACTTATTGAAGTAAATCTAAGTGCGGTAGTATTAGTTAAACCTTGCTACGCACCATTTAGCATAGAGGCCAACCTCGCGTTTATAGCTCTGTGAGCAACGATTACTTAATTTCTATTTAACTTTAGTTTAAATTATTTGATTGTTCAGTTTAGACCCAAGTGCGGTCATTATTTTCTGTATCCTTCCCGAGTTGGGAAGTGGCTGCATATAATTGTGGTTTAATAAAAGAGGATTTTAAATCCTTCTTACGTGCAGTTCTTCTACCACTTAACCACAGTTTTCTACCACAGAACATAGCTGCATTCAGCTCCCTGTTCTAGATCAGGACTTAGTTACTTCACGAATATGTTCGCCAAGAGTATGCATAGAACATTCAGTCCTGACAACTACACGTTCGAAGAGAACGATATTAATTAAAATTACCTCTTAAATATCTGCAGATAATCAAGTTTTTGGTTTATTTTTTTTAGTTTAATACGACAAAGCTCACTAAGCCTATCTGCCTGAGGGGAGGGATGCTTTCGTGGAATACTTTTCTAAGGGAAAGTGACTCGTATACACTTTACAAATGGGAAGAAACCAAGAAAACGCGCATGCAACTAGCCCGGTCGTCGCCTGGATTAGAATTCGAGTCGGAACTACCAGTGTTTAGCGATTTTATGGCTCAACCACTGGTGAGCAAGGTAAATAATCAAGAAAAATATTAAGTATGACATTTTTTCCTGCTTACCAAGCTGCACTTCCTAACAAATCTTGCCCGCTCTTTTAAATTTCTAAAAATCATGAAATAGCGTTTGCATCGCTAAAAAGGGTGACTCATGTGTCTCCATACAAATGGTGCAAACGGTGACTAATATTTATTTTCTTATTGCAAATGGCGGTACTCGCGTATTATCTCGTCGACTGTGAAACGGTATCCAAGCAGGGCGATTTAACACCAGTTATGGATAACTATGACATTATAACACATTCATAACATCTGGGCTTTCGTTTATTGCAACTCTGATTGATTCTCGATGAGCCATCTTTTCTTTTTATGAACAAAGATATAAATTAACTGCTCCTGCTGCATTTTTTCTTGTAAAAGAAATACAATTTTCGACCTGCCTTCTACAGAACAAAACGCAGTAGATTATTTGCAAAGTTAGGGGATCCTACCATCAAAAAATAAATAAAAATAGGTATTAATGCCCACGATATGGGCAGTTGAATTTGTGCGACAAAACAGAAATAGATTAGAGCAGTAACTGTGGGAAGTTTGTACTGATAGCATTCTAAACAGAGCTTTTGGTAAAAGCGGAAGGCCTAACAAACTATTACAAGTAGTAGCAACCAATGTCACACATAGGTAACTCTTCTTCAGTAGATACAGGTAGCTAACTCTTCTTCAGGAGCCAAACAGAAATTCTGCAGAAATTTTACCCTTTTATTTGAATCCCCTTTCTTTAATACACTGCTGGCCACCCAAATTGCAACGCCAAGAAAGACAAGAGATATCAGAACAACATGTATTTAGTAGATAACATGTTGACCAAGTATGAAATGATTAAGCTTATAGACTTCTTTGAAGTGTGGATCCTTCCAGAATCAGTAGCCAGAGTAGCCGCATTGATGTAAAACACCGCTGCCACACGCCTTGGCATTCATTCAAAGAAAAGAGACTTTGGATGTGTTCTTGGGGTACAGCAGACCAAGCAGCTTCCACACGTCGCCGAAGTTGATCCGGTGTGGCAGCTTGAGACGTAATCTGGGTCAATCGTTCAGCAACCACATGTTTTCTATCGGCGAAAGATCCGGAGAGAGAGCCGGCCAGGGAAGCAATTCAATCTGGCGATTGACGAAGAACACTTGGACAATGCGTGCCACGAGTGGTCACGCATTATCCTGTTGAAATATGGCTGTGGGCAAGTCCTGAAGGTAAAGACAACTGGATCCGACACCTCGGAGATGTAGCCTGGCTGTTTAAAGTACCGGCAATGCGTACTAGAGGAGTGCGAGAGTGATATCCAATACCGCCCCATACAATAATACCTGGTGCAGGACCAGTGTGGTGGTGCATAACGCAGCTGTTCAGCATCCTCTCTCCACGGTGTCTCCAGACTCGAATCCAAGCATCGTGGTGTTGCAGACAGAAGCATGACTCGTCGGTAAAGACAATTTCATTCCATTCTGCCGTCCACATCCTTCTTTCATAGCGCCATTGGCGGCGGAGACGTCTGTGGTTCTGCATCAAGGCTAGACGAAGCAATGGATGTCTTGCGGACCGACCACTCTGCTGTAAACGGCGTCGAATGGTACGCGCAGACACTGGATGATGCTTTACAGACTGAATACGCTGTGCTATGGTTCGTGATGTAACTGAGCGATCCATCACTGCCATGCGTACAATATTCCTGTCATCACGTGAAGTGGTGCACTGAGGTGGATGCGATGGAACACGTCGGTCAGTCGTACCCTCCTGCATCCAACGGTCACATATCTGTATTACAGTTGTTTGGTTTCGTCCAACAGGACTACCGATTTCCCTGAAAGATAATCCACACTTTCGGTAGGTCACTATCCTTCCTCTGTCGAACTCGGATACTTGATCAAACGATGATCGCTGTTTAGTACGAGGCATAATTGATAGTTTTTTTTGAAAAAAACCACAAGAAAAACACAATTGCCGAACTTGAAATCGTCGAAAACTTCAAGCCTTAAATAGCGCTTTGAAGTGGCGCCACAGGCGCGCGTGATGTGCGTCTGCACTGAAATTCTAATCATTTGTACATCTCACCTCCGCTAATGCATGTTGTAAATTTTATGTTATTTGCATGCTTCCTTCAGGTTGTTGCATTTACGGTGGCCAGCAGTGTAATTCTTCTATGCAAAAATGGATACCTGCTGTATTGTTTGAATCGATTTTTTTTTCTGAACGCAGCATAAATAAAATAAATTATTTCTTAGCAAATGCTAAAATATCCACTTCTTTATGGATCATAATCTACATGTTTTGTCATGAAGATGATAATAATTAAACACACATTTGCGGACATATTCCTAATATGATTGACCCATACATAAGTTTTAATTGCTATTGTACTTAAATATATACACACATATACACTGGTGTACAAAAATTAAGGACGAGACGGTTTTTTCAATATAACTTTGTACCAAAGCTTTCCAAATCAACACATTTAATACCGTAAGATCCCCAATACGTAAGGACATGAGTAATGTAAGCAACACATACTAAAAGATAAATCAGAGGGATAAAATGAAGCTTTATTGAAAACGTAGCATGGAGCGCAATGCGACTGAAGACCGAAACATCCCTGTGATGGGTGTCCAGCAAGAAACATCCGGTCTTTAATAGGGGATACGATCTCTCTGACTGCTAGGCAGGTTTCACAGCATCTGCCCATGCTGAGAATGAGGGTGTCAATGAGTTGTTGAGGAATTGCTGCCCATTCGTCTTGCAGCGCCAATTGAAGCTCCGGAATCGTTACTGGTGGTTAGGTACGAGCTGGCAAGCGTCTGCCTAGAAACTCCCATACATGCTCGATGGGATTGAGATCCGGAGATCCTGCCGGCCAATCCATACGTTCAATATCCTCACTCTCTAAGATCTGTTCGGCAGCTACTGTGCGATGACATGGTGCATTGTCGTCCATGAAAAGGAACTGCGGACCCATAGCGCCTCTAAAAAGACGCAGATATGGAAGAAGAATGTCGTTACAATAACGGGTCCCGTTGACTGAGCCTGCGTCGAAGATGTGAAGGTCTCTACGACTATCAAGCATGATGCCTCCCCAAACGAAACACCGCCACCTCCATACCTGTCCCTTTCATTGATGTTCGAGGGATGATTGCGGTTTCCCCGCTCTCTACAGATGAGTATGCGATGAGAATCGCTACTCAGACTGAATCTGCTCTCATCTGTAAAGAGTACTCGTCCCCATTCATTGTCTCTCCAATTTCGGTGTTCCCGGAACCACAGAGAACGCCTTCTCCGATGGGCAGGCGTTAGAGGTACAGGCCGTACATGGCGTCGTGCAAACAGACCACCACCTTGCAGTCTTCTGGCCACGGTAAAACGCGATATCGGTCGTCCAGTCGCCTGTGTCGTGTGTATAGCGATTTCTCCTGCTGTCTGCCGCCTGTTTCTTCTGGCCTGTAAGGCAATATACCGGTCATCTGCGGGTGTGGTTCCTCGTGGACGACCACTACTAAACCCCCGGATAGCTGTTCCTGTAGTTTGAAATTGTCTCCAAAGTCGTGAAACGATGCTGTGAGCAATTCCGAACTCTGCAGCCACACTTGTCACACTGCGGCCTTCCTCCAACTTCCCAATGATTCGACCTCGGGTAAAAGCATCCAGATGTCGTCTAACAGATTGATTATTCGCCATTTCTCGCTGAGGCAGCAACTCGGTGTGATTTTAACTGCTATACGGCGTGCAATCTCTTTGCCAGAAATACTAATCTTACACCGACAACATGCTTTATACTACTCAGACACTCCCCCCCATTACGTCTACCTGCATATCTGCGCATGTGCTACCGTACATCACCTTACTTAATCTCCTGACTGGTCTTTCTGTCCGCTCTGCCTCTTCGTTCAGCTGATATGCTAATTTTTCGACTTCGTCCTTAATTTTTGCACACCAGTGTATATATATATATATATGCTATATATACGCTTATTATGTTGTATGTTGTAAATTTTCAACCTGTGCTTTTGAACATGATTATATAAAACGAAAGTTCCTTAACATGAAGTGATTCTTCATCCTAGTTTAGTTCCACCAGTGGCCGAGCAGTAAAGTCGCTGAACAGTAGTAGTTCGTTCCAAGGCTCGAATCCAGCGAACGGGCTCCTTGCATGGACGTCTTTGTTGCTTTCCCCATGTGTAGCGCGTATACAAGCCAGTTTCCCTTAGAAAGTCCTCCACGAAGGCCTCCCTCCCCTTAGGCAGGCAGCCCTAGTGTGCTATGCCCTAATTAAAATAACACCAAACCTTCATCCTAGTTTTCATAGCACTAATTTAGTAAGAATAATTTATTCTCAGGTCAGTCATACACTTTTTTTCTCAGATGTAAACCGTCAGAAGTTAAAACAAAAACTGTTAACCAAACACATATTTCTGATCTGTTACAAAATCGGCATCCCTAGAGATGCAAAAAAGTTCGGAATGAGTGTTAATGAGCTTTTCAGAACTTTTCGGCAATATTAGTAAACATACAACCTTCTAATTTATTTAGATTTTCTGAGAAAATAGACTTATTCTTGAGTAATCGTATGAGTACTGTGTTAATGTTTGCCTCGAAACACAGTTTAGTAAATACCTCTCTTAAGCAAGGTTTAACGCAGGTCACGTGCTTGCTAGAATTAACCACGCGGAACAGTTCCTCGCAGACCTAATTAGCGAGTCAGTTTCAGAGAGAAGGCTATTTTTCTAAATGAGATTATTTTAGCTGATAAGTTAGCTCAACTAATTTCGCTGTCACTGTACAAAGGAAACAGAGGAAGGTAACACAATCCAGAAAAGAGTTAATAAATAAAAAATGGAGCTTTCTGAACCTTTTACAGTTAACGGAAATCGAACGCATGGTTCTGCCTCTGCGAGAGGTTAATTAAAAACACTCTATTCCTAATTTCTAACAAAAGAACCTTTTAAAGTCGATTTAGAGAGTGCATTAACCTTCATAAAACAAAAGTCATTACACAATTGATTTTTAAAAACAGTTTTCAGTGTCAGTATTAAAAACTGGGCAGAGTTTGAAAAATAAAAGGAATCATGATTAACATTGAGAACTGAATGCGTAATCTTTATATATTCAGTTTAATGAAGTTAAGTTTTGCAAATAATGATTGTGTGAGGATGAGTTAAATATATTTATTTACGATGCAGGACTAAAACATTTAATTTCACTTACGAGAAAGTATTTATACATAATAAACGTAAAAACTCTTCGCCAATTCGAACAACTGGTGAAATTCAGTTTTGCTCGGCATAGCTTTCGAAGGAAAAAGCGCAGTTCGTTTTAATGCAGATGAATGCGAATTCTCCGTCATCAATAGCAAATCGTTCTATGCTGGATCATTCATTCTCTTGTCCTAAATAAAATGGAACAAAGTACTTCTTTTAAACAAAGCAGAAGAAATAAAAAGTAAGCTCATGAAATTAAATGTGTACCAACCTCAAATACTTGCTAAGTTTAGTTGATGATTAAAATCATCAACTAAACTTAGCAAGCACGTGCTCCCTTTTCAGTGCTTATCTGCAATACTTTCATTAATGCAGTTTTTTTTAATGGCCGAGCGCTTTATTTAATAGCCATTAACCTTGCACCACTACTAGGGGCTGCAAGTGGTGGCCGTTTCATTACGGAAGCACCTAATAGGTGGCAACCATTGCCTTCTATGAAGAGACGAACAGTTACAACCATACCTTCTTCGAGATTTGAACCTGGGCAATCGCTACAGCAGTCAGGCCTTGGGAGTCTGTCAATGTCTCTCTGCCCACCTTCGATTGTTAAGAATACCTTGAAAAATTCAAATCAGCCAGATCTGTGAATTAGTTTCACTTCATTTCTTATTTATAGTCAAAATAGTAGTTGCCACTCAATCTTTCCTTGTATTACATTTAGATGTTCATGTGAAAAGAAAGTTATTCAGAATCATCGCTATCACAACAGTCATGCATTCAATTAAAAAAGAGAGAATAGTCATGCATTCAATTAAAAAAGAGAGAGAGAAACAGTAATTAGTTTTCAAATATTACTGTTTTTTCATTGAGAAGAAGAAGTACTGAAATTGCTTTCTAAACTTCAATAAACTCAACATCCAAAATTTAATATTTCTGAAGAAGTTTTCTTTCTAATCTGTCACAAAGAGTCTTTTCTCTTGAAGTCTGTGGATTGAAATAACACTATAACTTTTTAATATTTCGAAATATCATAATAATTAATCCCGTTCATTTATTGCTAGTATTCTAAGCTTATCAACCAAGCTCGTATTATTACTTATAATTCTGCTTTAATGAATAAAATACAACTGAATTTCCAAAATAATCCTATTAAATATCAAGATTTTCTCACAATGAAATATTAAAATAACTGAAAAGTGCGATAAGTCATCTTAAAATTATTGTTTTTTCTTAAATAAGAATCTGTTTGTTTCGATACGTAAGTAAAGCTAATTATAGGGAATCTTGTCACAGTCTATTAATTCTGAAAAAAGGCAATCCTGAATTAGTTTTACAACTTCAGTTTATAGCTTTGAATTTAAGTTTAAACATTAACCTTAAAGTTAACGAGTTTTATTGAATTAGCATTTTCACTTGTCTTTAGAATAAATAAATATGAGTACGCTTGTTTTATCTGCGAATATTCTTTCTTGCAATCTCCAAAGCATTTCTATGAAAGACTTTTTGTTATCTTTTACCCTAATGCCGTATGTAGGAATTAATAAAAACTTTCAAAATAGGTTCATGATATTTTTTTCCTTAGCTTCAGAGGGACAGAAAGTATTTCATATCTATGCTTTGTTTATAACTTTGTTCATCTAAAGTAAATTAACATTTAAACCTTGCATCTAAACACTTTCTGACATAAGCGAATGAAAGTTTTCAATTGCTTTTTCTCTATCATTTAAAAAATCTCATGTTTAGAACAATCTAATGAACACATTTCCTAAAATTAAAATTTTAGTATAAAATACTTTTGCGTTTCTAAACTTGTTAAATCAGAATAAGTTGATCTTATTTAAAAAAGCTTTTTTAAGCCTGAGTACGTAATTTTTAACAGTTCATTGCTCATAAATTGCAAATAACATTGTAATATCCTAATAATGTCATAATATTAATGGTCACAAACAAATATCTTTATTATTTTAAGTTTAAATGTATTATTTCCATGGTTTACCACAAAGCAGTGTCTCAAAACAACTGAAAGTATTTTCTTCTGCTTCTATTACAAAATGAGCATAAAACGCACGTTCATATTGGAAAAAATAATCTATTATAATTCATTGGTTTTTACCTACACTCACGTTTGTGAAAATTGCAACACCAAGAAGGAATCGTCATAATTGAATGCAATTTAATACACAGTTGAGTGGTAGTGGTACAAATAAATGATTAAATGTTCAAAGCAAACAAACAAGAACAAGAGATCAGAATCAGTATTTTGTGTGGCCACCACGCGCCGCAATAAGTGCTGCTACACGACGTGGCATGGAGTCAAACAAAGTTTGAATGTCTGACTGAGGAAGAGCATTCCATATCGTTTGTACGCGTACCCAAAGTTCGTCTGCAGACGCAACAGGACGAGGATCACGAGCAAGACGCCGACCAATGACATCCCACACATGTTCAATTGGCGACATATCCGGGGAACACGCAGGCCAAGGAAGAAGCTGTACCTGCTGCGCTGCAAAGAAGGATTTAACAATCCGAGCAGTATGAGGGCGGGCATTGTCCTGTTGAAATACAGCGCCTGGCAAGCTTTGAAGGAAGGGAACAGCTTCGGGCTGTAGAACTTCACGGATATACCGGTTGCTGTTCAGATTGCCCACAATTCGTAGCAATTGAGATCGTCTATGATATGCTATGGCGCCCCAGACCATAACTCCGGGTGTTCGTCCACTGTGGCGTTCGATAATGCACTCCGGAAGGTGGCGTTCACCGGCATAGCGTCTGACACGAATGCGGCCATCATGGTACCACAAATTAAAGCGGGATTCGTCAGAAAACACGACATGCTGCCAATCAGCACGCCAGTCTCTATGCTGATTGGCCCATTGTAGCCGCAGGCGGCGATGGTCGTGCGTTAGGGGGATCCTGTATAAAGGAGTCCGTGCGCGCAGTCCACACTGCAGCAGACGTCTACGAATTGATGAAGCACACAATGAAACACCTGTAGCTATTGACCACAGTGCTGCCAATTGTCTAGAGGAAGCTGTACGGTCCGTCCGCGCCATGCGGACCAGGTGTCTATCATCGCGAGCTGACGTCACATTTCGGGGTCCACTCCCGGATTTCCGAGTTGTCCGACACTCGTCCGTCCACTGCTTCCAAACGCGCATCACTGTGCTGCTGTTACGCTGCACACGAGAGGCTACTGCACGATACGACAATCCAGCTTCACGAAGGCCGATGATTCTCCCTCGTTCAAACTCTGTAAGTTGTTCAAATCTCGCTCTCTTTCGTCGACGAGGCATAAGTACAGATTGAGTTAACGTTTACCACTAGCAGATAACCACCGATAACCATACACGCCTCGCTACAGCCGTCTATTTATTCGAATCCATCAGCCGTTCAGAGGGCGCTGCTCAGCATACGCATGCGCTACGGATTTGCAATTCTAATCATTTGCATATCATGCGCTACTTTGCATTTTCTGAAAATTTCAGCTCACTCGCGTAAGTCCTTCAGGTGTTGCAATTTTCACAAACGTGAGTGTATTTTAAGGTCAGAAGCCTCAGTCTCTAATTAATGAGTTAGTTAATTCTAATTTCTTGATTAACTACTCAAACCACAATTCGCACCTAAAGCTGAATTAAGTTGTCAAAAAATTCATTTTTTGGTGCAAGCAGTTTCATAAGAAAACAAACAAAAAAATTAAGCAAATTTTTTCATCAATAATTGAGTATTCCTATTAAAAGCTACCTATTTTCTAATTAAAATAAACCTTTTAATTATAAGGTCATTAAAAGGTTTCTTGTATAATTAGACTACAAGGAATACGCTACTGACTCAATTTGAATCTCTACCACAGAAGTATCCTATGTAGCCGGAGGCAACTTCTAACTTAGCCATTTTTTATTCTACTTATTTTAAATATGCATTTTAGGATTCTTAATTATTTCATGTATAGATAATACAACATGAATACGGTTACTCTATTGCCTAAAACGACAATGAAGAATAATGATAGATTCATTATACATACATTCATTATATTCAGAGATAATATCATTAGCTACGATAAACGTGAGATGTAGTGAGAGATCAAATGAAAATGTCCACTATCATCACGTAGTGTATACTCTTTGTATCACGCTAAAATATGAACCATTTTTCTATAATAAAATTATTTCCAATTTTTCTTGTTCTCTGACTTAATTTTTCAAGTATTAAATTTCCATCAGTTCTTTTTAACCGTTCATTTTAAATTACTGTTAATTAAAAGCCAAATTATGTTGCTTTCTTATTTTTTTCTCTTCTGGTCCGGAGAATTATTAAGTGGACTGTAACTCTAAATTAAACTAACTAATTAACATACTAAACTATAATATTTCATCATCTTTATTTTACTCATTTGTGGAAGACACTCTGGCAAACACACTCACTACGCTTCGCCGTTGAAGCGTTCCAAAAGGTAACAACATTCTTTCGTAACCAGTAGCGATGGCAGAGCCATCTCACTTCAAAGAGATTTAACACTCCCCCGGATTTAAATTACTTACAAAATTCCAAGAAATTATACAAAACATACCTAAAGCAAAATTAATATACTTATAAACAACATAATACTATGAGTATAATTACTGCTATTACAATATTAGAACAAACACAATTTTTCTTTTTACATATGCAATAATATAAGTTTAGTTTTCTATACGAAGCACTGCGATCTTTGTGATCGCTCTTTTTATTTCTCCTGATTTTGTTTTGATTTTAACAGTTCTTACTTTATTGTTAGATCCATGATAGACTTTAATAACTCGACCTAAAATCCATTTGCAGATTGGCAGAGAGTCCTCCTTGACCAGTACCATAGTACCAACAGAAATATTGTCTTTCTCTATCATCCACTTGTTTCTCTGCTGCAGAATTCCTAAGTAGTCATTCGACCATTTCTTCCAAATAATCTAAGCTACTTTTGTTGCTCTCTGCCACCGGCTTAACCGATTTTCATTTACGTCTATTATCATTGGCTCCGGAATCGCGTGTATCGATCTTTCTATGAAAAACTGACCTGGGGTCAAAACTTCATAACAATCAGAATCATTGGAAATGGGTGTAAGAGGTCTCGAATTTAATATTCCCTCTACCTGCACAATTATTGTTTCAAACTCCTAATACGTAAAACGCAAATTTCCTATCGTTCTCTTTAAGTGATGCTTTACGGACCGGCTTCCCATAGCCCTCCAAAATGAGGGAACTTGGGAGGAATAAAGTTCCAGTCTATTCTTTCGGATGCGTAATATGAGGCCAAAGTTTTGTTGGGAAAATTAATTACATTGAAAAATTTCTTCAGTATAGAATTAGCTCCCACAAAATTAGGGGCATTATCAGTGAATATTTTTGTACATTTGCCACGTCTTGCCATGAAACGCTTAAGAGTGGCAATTAAAGCACTAGAAGTCAAATCTGACAAAGGCTTAAGATGAATAGCTCGTGTCACAAAGCATATACACACACAAATATAAATTTTATTTAGCACACCCTGTCTATGATGCTTGTAAGTTACATAAAATGGACCGCATAGATCCAAACCTGAAACACTAAATGGGTGTGATCTATTGACTCTCTCGTATGGTAAATTACCCATAATCTATGAAGATAAAACTGGTCTACATTTAAAACATGTCACACAAAGGTGTACTGATTTTCGCGCCAAATCTCTACCACCTAATGGTCAAACTTTTAGACGTACCGCATTCAATAATCCTTGAGGACCAACATGCAATAATCGTCTGTGCACACTAGAAAAATAAATCTTACTTAGCTTAGAATTTCTTGGGAGAATCGCAGGGTATTTCCGAGAAAATGGTAAAGACGCTTTTTCAAGACGGCTACCAACACGAATTATTCCTTTACGATCAACAAAGGGATGTAAATTTTTGAAGTTACCCGTTATGCCTTTTTTACAAGATAGAGCTCTCTACTCATGCTTAATAAGCGTTTCCTCAGCTATTCTTACCTCTTCTAGTTTAAGAGGTCCTACCTTTTTTGATCCATTCCTGCAATTATAAATAAACCTAAAAATATAAGAAAGAACATTAATAATTTTATAATAATTGTTACTAATACTCAAGAGTTCGTCTAAAAGGTTAGAGTTCATGGTCAATCAACATAGTTCTCTCAGAAATGTCATTAATGTCACTAGAACTTCTGCTTTCGTGCATAAAGGATTCCATTTCACTTGGTGTTCAGCTTCTGGAACTATTGGTTGTAAGCACTTGTAGGGAAGATGTCGCTCTGTCAAAAATTCTGCACAAGCTCACCACTTGAAATTGTTCACTAGAGAAAAGGCACTAACTCCACGCGTTAGAAGATCGGCAGGATTGCACTTGGTTGAACAATAAACCCATGAATCTGGATTAGTCAACTTCTGAATTTCATCAACGCGATTTTGAACGAAAGACTTCCATCTTCTGGATCCCTTAATCCAATACAATTTGACTTTAGAATCACTCAGAAAAAGATATTAGATGAACCTTTACGATCTATAACTTTTTTAACTTCTGTTCCCAATCTTGCTGCAATCAATGCACCTAACAGTTCCAATCGAGGCAAGGAAATGTTTTTAACATATGAAACTCTGCTCTTGGAGGCCAATAAATTCACAGAAATTCGCTCTCGATTCTGTACCTTTGCATAAACGGTTGCACCGTACGACCTTTGGCTTGCGTCAGAAAAGCATGGATTTCTGCATTTTCATCCCCTGAGTCCAAAACAAATCTTGGAACACTAATCTTACTTAATTCTTAAAGCTCGATGCACCATTGCGACCACTCGTCATTCAGATCAGAAGGAAGCTCAGCATCCCATGGTAGTTTACGTAGCCATAGCTTTTGTAGTAAAAGTTTTATTCTAACAGTAAATGGTGAGATGAGTCCGAGGGGATCATATATTTTTCCAGCTGTTTGGAGAATGAAACGTTTAGTACTCTTATTTCTCCTTGAAATTTCAGTCAAACAAGAAGTCTCTATATTCAAGCTATCTTCCTGAATGTTCCATAGAATTCCCAATACTTTGAGTATCTTTCCATTTGAGCTTAGTGGGTGAATGTTAAAATGTTCTTCTTCCCAGTTCTTAAATAAATAATTATCAATCGTTACCCATTTGCGTAGATTCATCCCAGCTCCACGCATATTTCCTTTGCTTCCTTTGAAATTTTTATGGCTTCTCATAGATCATCTGCTCGCTTAACAAGATCATCAACATACACTCTTAGACAAAAAAAAACGCCGCACCAAGAAGGAGTTATCCGAATGGGACGAAAATCGGCAGAAGTGATGTACATGTACAGAAAAACAAATGATTGCACTTTGAGAAAAATTGCATGATTTATTGAAGTGATAGAGCTTCACAAAAGTTAAAAAGTCAGCAACGCGTTTGTCCACTTCTGGCCTTTATGCAAGCAGTTATTCGGCTCGGCATCGATTGATAGACGTTGCGGATGTCCTCCTGAGGGATGTCGTGCGAAATTTTGTCAAACTGGCGCATTAGAGCGTCAACATCCCGAGCTGGTTGGAGGGCTCTGTCTATTATGCTCCAAACGTGCTCAATAGGAGAGAGATCGGGTGACCTTTCTGGCCAAGGTAATGTTCGGAGAGCATTAAGGCAAGCAGTAGAAACATGTGCATTGTGGAGGCGGGCATTTTCTTGCTGCAATGTAAGCCCAGGGTGGCATGACATGAAGGGCAGCACAACGGGCCTTAGAACTTCGTCGACGTACCGCTGTGCTATAAGGTTGAGACGGATGACAACCATAGAGTCCTACTATGAAATGAAATGGCACCCTAGACCATCACTCCTGGTTGTCTGCCTGTCTGCCGGAAGACAGTCAGGTTGATGTCCCACCACTGTCCGGGGCGTCCGCAGACTCGCCTTCGCTGGTCATAGGGGTTCAGTTCAAAGCGGGACTCATCACTGAAGACTATTTTACTCCAGTCACTGACATTCCAGTGCGAATGAGCCCGAAACCACTGTAAACGGGCTTGAAGTTATACAGAGGTCAATGATAGTCGGCGCAAAGGGGGCGGTGACCTCAGCCCCCCTTCTGTGAGCCGTCTGTGCATGGTCCTTGCGGTCATTGAAGCACTAGTTGCACGTACAATCGATGATAATGATGCGTCTGTGGCTGTGAGTGTCGCTCTGACGGTTGCTCGGTCTTCACTTTCTGTCATTTCTCTAGGCCTACCGCTTCCTTCTTGACGCTGTATGCGGCCATGGTTCACCCATTCCTGCCAACATCGTCTAATAATGGCATCGGTCTTACTCAGATGTCGAGCTATTCGTCGATAAGACCAACCGGCTTCTTTGAGCCCAACTACACGACCTCTCTCAAATTCTGCCATCTGCGCATATCGTTCGCGCCCCTGTATGCGAGGCATAGTTACTGTCTACCAGAGTACACGAATGAAATTCGTAAAGAATTTATGACCTGGAATCGTAATTTCTCCTCTTAAATATCCTGATCAGTTGCAGATCGCAGATCAGTTGCGCTGTAGCGACAACCTTTCATTCATTGGCAGCCAAAATGTAGAATTTTGCATTTTTCATCGAAACCTGCAGGCATACCAATTTGTGTTTGTGTCCAATTTGCTTTATATCTCTTCCAAACCTGTATGCATATGAATTCGTGTCCAATTTGCTTTATATCTTCTCGGTGCGTCGTTTTTTTTGTCTAAGAGTGTACATACATGTATCAAGAATTTGAAATGTATCCGAATACAAGTTTTCTATCTATTTGGGTATGCAGATTTATAGTTGCCGCCAACAAAAAGGGACTGGAATTAACACCAAAGAGTATACTCTTAAATCTATACACTTCTAACTGATGCTGAGTATTCTGCAAAGGTGTACGAATATTCTTAACAAATAAAAATCTAACTGCATCTCGACCTTTCTCAGCTAAAACGATCTGTAAAAAGGCCTTTTCGATATCTCCTAAGATTGCAACTCTATTAAGTCTAAAATATAGCAGCAAATGAAATATATTTTAATTCAAATTAATACCAGGCCACAAACAATCATTTAGGGATAGACTACCTATTTCATGTGAGCTCGCATCAAACACGATACGCATTTTTGTAATAATGCTTTCTTCTCTGTGAACCGTCTGATGTGGCATATAAAAAACTGGCTTGTTTACTTGGTTTTTAGTATCTAATACTCTTTCTATTATCGCTTGATTTAGGTATTCTTCTAAAGCTTCTCTGTATTTTAAGTATAATGCATTATCATGCTGCATTTTTCTCATCAGAATCTTTATTCTTTTCTCTGCGACACCAAAATTGTCGCCTAAATGTTCCCAATATTTCTTCCAGGGCAGGCCAACATACCGACCATCTTTGAAGCTAACAGTTTTATTGAGTATCTCTAATGCTTTATCTTCATCGTACGAATTGAGATCATATCTAATACCAATTGATTCCAAGTCAAAAAACTTCTTCAACTGTGTCTCGACATTGCCATAAATTAACCCACAATGCATTGTTTCTCATGTGGTAATCTTCAATGCTCCCTCTCACCAAATACTCAATGCTAAGTTTTGTAACACTAAATTTGTATTTGGTACATAGATTTGCCCAGAACCTATCAAATCGAAAAATATTTCGGATCCAAGAAGTAACTGAATTTTACCCGATTTGTGAAAGTCTGAATCAGCTAACGTAACTCCTTGTAGAATCGCAATATTACAGAAATTAATTTGTCTGCAAGGCATCAAATAAGTAATTTTGGAACTACGAAAAAATCTAGTTTACGACTGTACGTTTTTTCTCTGTTTAAAAGAACCGCACTCATTTTTTTTTTCACCGTCGTTGAAATCCCAGATAAACATCTTACTAATATGTTTACATTTTCCTTTTGCAAATGAAGCTTTTCAGATAATTCCGATGAACAAAGATAGATCATACTTCCACTGTCTATCAAAGTTCCGGCTGGAAATACATTGTACATACTGGAAATACATTTCTCCTTCATTTCCCTTAATATAAACAATCGCTGTCGATAATAGGACTATATTAACTGCATTACATTTTTTATTTACATTAGTAGCTGTCATAAAACACTCGTTATCTTTATTTATGAATGGTTCGGCGTGAACATTGAGTTTCGTGTTTTCCATAGACTGACTGGCGTCTGACTTTTGATCGGATGGAGACACGATTTCGCAATTGTTTTTATTTTGGGGGAATCGAAACTTTTTCTCGCTTGTAACAGAGTAATGAATTATGCTTTTTTCTGAATAGCTGACAAGAAAGAATTCGAAAGGCAATTTCTCACTCCATGATTCCCAAAACAACAGAAACATAAATTGTGTCTTTTGACATACTCGACTCTATCTTTCTAGTCAAATTTTTGAAATTTACGACATTTAAATAACTTATACTCCGCATTACACAGTTTACAAATACATACATGTTTCTCGTTGACACATGAAACCATTGAAGAAACTTTTGGTTGACTTCGTTTAGGCATTATTGGAATTCTGGAAGCGTTTAATGTCCTTGCGTGATCTTTTAAAAATTCTAATAAATCTGTAATGCTCGGTATTTTTCTTTCTTTAAATTCCTTTCCCACCATAATTTAGTATTCTGGTCAAGTTTCTGGCTAAGAATAAATGCAGATATAGTGGACGAAACCCCATCTAACTTCTGTTCTAGACAATCTAACGATCTTACCACTTCACTTGCAACATCAATTAAATTTAGAATCGCGGAAGCTGACTCGTTTTGAATAACGGGAATACTCATAAATCTTTGAGATGTGCATACACTTATTCTCTAGGGTTTGAGTATCTTTCCTCAAGAAGATAACATGCTAACTTATAATTATTCTCCGTTATAGCTATCGTTTGGATTATTCTAAAGGCATCTCCTTTCAGTGCTGATTTTAAGTACTGCAACTTTAGAGCATCTGATAAACATGGATTCTGATCAATACTCGCTTTAAAAATATCCTTAAAGGAAAGCCAAGAATGCATTTTCCCTGAAAATGTCGGTAACGAGATCTTAGGTAAACGCACAACAGAATTTTCAGAAATTACTGTATTTTTCACTTTATTCTCTTCAACAACTTTCGACAATCTATTGTTTATTTCGAACTCTTTATCAATAATACTACTATTGATTTCATCTTTCTCACTGAATATTTTTTCCATATTTCTTCATCACTTAAATTAATAATGGATTCAAAAATATTATTTAATTCATTTTGCAAATTGTTAAATTTAGTTTTTTACAATTCTAAGTCACTAACACTTGAATCTGGCTCAGAAAGTTTCTTTCGCAACTTCGGTAAGATAGTTTTTTGAGTTCTCTTTTTAGTGAGAACATCTTTCAATTTCGTAGCCATTTTCGCTACACTTATCAGTATAACAAACTATCACATAAACTTAATTCAGAGTTTACTAAATCCAAGACTTAGTAGTGAATAGAGTTTCAAGGTTACTTACCCCTTTCTTTCAGCATCTACTATAATCCAAAAACAAATTCTCCAGAACAAAATGGCAAAGTCCCTGTTCTATTACTAGATTATTTACTTAGCCGATATCGCTGCGGCTCTACAGGACCACTCAGAATGGTCCGGAGAATTATTAAGTGGACTGTAACTTTAAATTAAACTAACTAATTAACATACTAAACTATAATATTTCATCATCTTTATTTTACTCATTTGTGGAAGACACTCTGGCAACCACACTCACTACGCTTCGCCATTGAAGCGTTCCAAAAGGTAACATGATTCTTTCGTAACCAGCGATGGCAGCGCCATCTCACTTCAAAAGGATTTAACATCTTTTTATTTATTTTATTTTTCTTTGGGTTAATCGATCAGCTTGGAGGTTTTTCAAATTTTCAAACCTGAATTTTCAAAATTTTAAGATTCGCCAAATAGGGCTATATCGCCAAATCTACTATTTTTTACAATTTTTTAACTGCCTGTTTATAGAATACTAGCAGCTATTTTTTATCATTATGTATTTGTAGATGAGTAGATTCATATATACGTACGTTAAGACAAAATATGTAAACATAAATTATAATTTAAATTAACAATAGGCCGTTAATGCTTAATGTTAATCTGTTTATGTCCCCTCTCTCTTCTAAAAATGGTAATCTTTTCCTGCACTGCGTCGTTTCGAGACTAATCCATGTCATATGACTCTTACATATCGCTGGTGATGTAAACGGAACTGAAACTCAAACATCCAGTAATATTTTACAGCAGTATTAATTATGCAAACAAATGCATTCCTAACCGAAACTAACTGAATTGAAATTTCATCCTGAACACAACTTACTTCCTCTTTGTACCTTGGCCTATCTGGATTGCTGCTTGCAGCTCTCTTCTTACTCCAAAGCTCTTAAAAATGTAAACGTTTTTGAAATAGGGATGAATTAGAGTGCCATGTTGTTTGTGGCCGCAACATGTTTACTAGAATAAAAACGTATGTTTAATCTCTCTCGGCTGCCAAGTTTGCTCTTCATCATGGATCACTATCTATGCTATCAATGTTTCTACAACATCATTACATCTAAGTCTCCTTCATTACAATGCGTGTACATATATTATATATTTGGGGAAAAAACTGAGAGTTCAAGGTTAGAAGACATTTCATGTTCGTAGTGTTGTTTACCTTTTGATTAAAAAAGCAGAAAAATTTTTAATGTTCTAATTTATTCTGCAGAGTTGGTATGGGCACCCATGTCAGATGTATGGAAAAAGCCTGTAGAGTCCTTAGATTATTTTGATGCTGGAGGCGTGAACAATGAGCAATTCCCTCGCCCAGATTCGAGCCTTGGACCTCTCGAATACGCGCCGAGTGTACTGGCCATTACACCACGAAGACATGCAAGAAGGCGGGAGAAATACCTTATATATTCCCCCCTTTTAAAGGGCTAATGGGTATTAGGAGACCCACTCGCCAAATCCTGGTGGTGAAGAATCCTCATTCACCACTTTTTTGTTCGGGCGCCAGCGTAGATTCATTAGATTATTTTGATGCTGGAGACGTGAAATATGAGCAATACCCTCGCCGGGACTCAAACGGCAGACCTCTTGAATACGCGGCGACCACCACGAAGGCATGCTAGAAGGCGGGAGAAATACCTCATAAGCCAAATCCAATACGTGCATAAATTTGCATCACAGACAGATTTATGATTTCCTTGTAACGATTTTGCAAGTTTGCTCTTGCATATGAAGAGCACTTATAATTATAAATGTATGTTAAGTTAACTGAATCTAAGAATAAAGATAAAACCTCTATATTTCTGTTTTATCTGTATATTAATATTGTTACGGATTTCATATTTATTTGGCTATTTATTTAGAATTGTAATTAAAATTGGTTTATTTTCCCGTGCAATGCAGACGATTTTTGAAGAGAAAGCTAAATCGGAAAAATAAAGAGCGCGTGCCTTTAATATTTAATAAATAAATATCTCGTAATTCCTGTTGCCATCCAGAAAAATCGAGATTGTTCTAGTGATTAATTAAAGAGCTTATAAAAGCTGAATTGAAATACCTCATCTCAGTAGTTGTTGTTGTAGTTGTAGCTGTTTAAAGCAAACTGCTGTTTGTTTACTTTATGCTGTAGCGATTTCGCTGTGAGATAGAGTTAGTTTATCTGTTTTGAATTGAGTTTTGCTAAACGTTTGAGATATTGTGATATTGTGAGAATATCTGTGAAGAAATATTTCAGCCTTTTGATTTATTTCTTGTGGAAATAATTCCTGTTGCCATCCAGAAAAATCGAGATTGTTCTAGTGATTAATTAAAGAGCTTATAAAAGCTGAATTGAAATACCTCATCTCAGTAGTTGTTGTTGTAGTTGTAGCTGTTTAAAGCAAACTGCTGTTTGTTTACTTTATGCTGTAGCGATTTCGCTGTGAGATAGAGTTAGTTTATCTGTTTTGAATTGAGTTTTGCTAAACGTTTGAGATATTGTGATATTGTGAGAATATCTGTGAAGAAATATTTCAGCCTTTTGATTTATTTCTTGTGGAAAGAATAAATTTTTGTTAACTTTTTAACGACTTGTGCATTCAATCCATAACGAAACCGTACGCACACAACAATATTATTATTTTATCTATTTTTTAACGTTATCATTTATTTAAATATAATTTTTCTTTCGATATCAACAACTGTTTCTATTAAAAAAAGATAAAATAATTTTAAAAGAGTAATTCACATTTTCTGGTTCTTATAAATGAGTCATTGCCATTACCTTGCTCGTAAAACACACAACCATCTCTGAAATTTTCTAAATAAAAGTCTTTATCTTAATGTATTTATAAAAACAATTACAAAAATTATTGCTCTTTTCCCAAATCTGTTTCAAATTCAGAATTAAGAAAGCTAATTTGCATTCCACTCCATGTTAAACAACGCCACCCTTAAATGGAAAACAAATTACCATTTTAGTCTCGAAATAACATTTTTCTTGCTGTAATTAATTGCTAACTAAAACTTAGTTTGATAACTATAGAACTGAAGTACTTTCCTTCGATACAACAGAATATAGAATGCAAATACCTACCCCTCGTTTACACTTTAATAAATCTCAAAAAATACTAAAATTCCCAATAAAGGTAAAAGATTTTCCCTCTTAAACGTCTTTCGCATTTTGCGAAAGTAACTAATAAAATTTTGTGCCTTCTTTGAAAATAACAAGTTTACCATTTCCCTGTTAATGAACAGAAAAACTGTGTTCTGTACTTCTACATCGTAAAAGAGAGAGTAGTTAATTTAATGAGCCAACTAATTTTATGCAAATAGTTTACTTCCTTTTTACGATTAAAGACACCGTATAATGTGTCATTCTTTGGAATAAGACAAAAGAATAGAGGCCCTTATTTCCCTCTGGACTTCTCTCAGCGTAAAAAAAGGCCATATGCCAGATTTTACGATTGCTGCGTGTTGCTTCAGTATCCGATTTTGGAGTCGCTTCCTGCGAGAAGTAAAAATTGGGAGTCTCCTCCCTCCCTTGTAGGAATTTCAAGTCATTCGTTATTTGCATTTGAAAATATAAGGCGTGAACAAATGTCACAATATTTCTCGTTAGCATCCTAGATTAAAAAGTACGAATAATTTAAATTTTTCAGATTTTCGAGAATAGCGTAGCGTGTTTTTATCAGACGTGTGCAAAGAATTGGAAGAAACAAATTCATTATCATGTATCTCAAGTAAAAAACTCTTTTCTGTTTATTTTTTGGTATGTTGATAGCGTAGGAAGTGCGCTTATAATAACAAATGCACATTAACAGAACAGTAGCTAAGTGCAAGAATAATACTTCTATGTATTTTCATTTTTTATTAAAAAACGATTTTGTGGTATTATATATTATACATATATATTCCCATTTTTATGATTATATTAATTTGAAAATTCTTAAAAATAGAGATCAATATGTAAAAGTTTAAAAAAGAATTCAGGGGAATTTATAAAACGCGTAAATTTGGAATTTTATTTCTTATATTTATCGACAAACTGCTCTTCAAATGTGGGAAATACAGGAAGATATACGAAATAGCTTCAAGTTATTTATAATTTCACTTTTCATTTCTAGCTGTTAAGTATTATCAAAATACGGTTATCACCTCCCGCTAATGCATGAGATGAGGAAGGTAATGTTAACGATTCAAAATTCGATAGTGAGTTTTCAGTGAATAAGTATGAATTAGGCTCTCCAAAACATGTTTTTACTATTTTTAGAATATCTGTCTGTGTGTATAGTATCCACATACATATCTGTATGTGTTAAAAAATGTTTTATCTACGGTAACTCTTATACGAAATTTCCAAAAATTTCCATTTTTCGTACAAGCTTTCTACATTCAGATAAAGAGTGAAACTGTACAACCGAAAATGGTACTTTACCTTGGAGTCCATAAAAGCCTGTGAACACTAGCGGGATTTTCAGCCCAAGAAATAAGCATGAACTTGACAGAGGAAAAAAAACTGCAATCAGTATTTTACTTCGCTCCAACCTATGCGCATGTGTGAAGGAGGTAATGTTTTGTGTCCAAAATACGACAGAGAGTTTTCAGTGAGTAAGAGCGAATCAATTAACATTGAGCTATAATCAAGCAAATTAAGGACAGTGATGGACATAAGGGAAGCACACATTACATTTTCTCAAAAAATAGGGAAAAGATTGTAAAATTTATTATTTTTATCAAAACATATATTATTTATGTAATCTTTGGAATATTATAAAGATAACTACAAATTATTAAATTAAAAACTTGCAAAAATAAATAGGACATTTCTACCCATCAAAATAAAGGCCAAAATTTGAAAGCACAGTGATGAAAATGTCAGAATAAAGTGTAGTCAACAATTTTGTGGTGGATCCTCTGTTTTTAATAACAGCCTTCAGCTTATTTTTCATGGTATTCACTAATATTTTCTTTGCTTCAGATGAAAGTTTGTTCCATTCTTCTGGGAGAAGACTTTTCATATGGTCCACTTTCAGTATACCGTGTTTCCTTACTCAGTTGTCAAGTTCTTCCCATAAATGATCGATGGGATTTAAGCCAGGGAATTGAGCTGGATGACTGAAAGAGTGGGATATATGATAGAGCAACTACAGACGGACAATAAGTGCCGTATGTTTGGGAGCATTGTGCTGCTGGAAGTAGAAGTTATTACATAAATGAAGGTTACGGGCGCTTTGTTGAAGTTTACGTTTAAAGATATGCAAATAGACATGCTTGTCTATTGTGCCATCAGTGAACTCAAGATTGCTGACACTTGCCTTCGGCATGCAACTTCAGACCATCACACGTTTGCCCCGTACTTTACTCTTGCTTTCACATGCTCAGATTTCAAAGCTCAGTTTGTCTTTAAATTGTCTTAAAACACATGCTCAGTTTGTCTTTAAATTCCTTTCATTACAACAAATTCATAAGATTTACATTCATCGGAAAACAAAAGATTTGACTAAAATACACTATTTTATTCGAATGCTCCCTTGCAAAAGGATAGTCCTTTTCTTTCGATTAGTTTTGCTGAAATGTATTTTTATTGATTTGTGACAAGTCCAATAAAGAATTCTGCTGGTAGTTTTCTCGTGAATTATTTTGTTAAAGTCTTCTTCAGTGTTGTTACGATAGCGTTCGAAGAAATTTTTGAATTCACCTTAACAATATTGTCTCTACGAGTCAGTTTCCTTGGGCAGCCACTGCTTGGTGCAGTTACCACACTAGCAGATGATTTGAAATTTTGTATCGCAGTTCTTACAGTGTATCGACTATATGAAAACTTTGTATTTACTTTTTCACAATTTCTTTCAGTAATTTATTCTGATCATATATATGGATGATTATTTTTCTTTTTTCAGTTTCTTCACTCTTACTAGCCCTTTCATACTTTTCATTTCGTAATTTTGACGAACTAAGCTGAAACAGTCGAGCTTTCAGGGCTACTTCAAGTAAATAAAATTATTGCCTATCTTATGTCACTCTGATTGGTATGTTCACAATGGCGCAATAGAACTTAATTCGCATACAACTCAACACTGTGTTTTCAATTTTTTCCTTCAATTTCATGGATTGAAAAGTTTTATCTATTTTTGCAAGTCTATCAATTTGAATTTCAATTTAGCGTTTTGTAGTTACTTTTATAATATTCTAAAGATTATGTAAGTAATATAAGTTTTGATAAATATAATGAATTTTACAATTTTCCTCATTTTTTGAGAAAATGCAAAGTGAGCCTCACGTCCATTACTGTAGATTTACAAACGATCAACCAAAAGTGATAGTTATTTAAAGCTCGTTGCTATTCTGCCAATTCCATGTTCAGAGATGAAACTGGCTGGATGTCATGTCAACGTCAGCTATTTTGGCGCTCAAAGACTGCATGTCGCGAGAAATCTACGCATGCTGGCTGCCCTGTTGTGGGCCAAGAGGCTGAAAAATGCACTGCTGAGCCTCTTTGTGTTAATTTATAAAGGAAGTCACCCAACTTTCTATCGCTCCTGTCCTAAATGGAAATCCTAAAGGAAAATTCAAAATATAAGAGCCACCAAAAAGATGCCATATTCAGATGCCGAGAAATTGATAGAATGAACTCAATCTCACCCAAACCTGAGTTTTGCCGAAGCAGCAAAATCTGTTCGCTCAATAGCCATTCGGACATCACTTAACATTCAAACAAAGAATAAAACCAAAGTACCGCAAAAAGTACCAAATAGCAACATTTCTGCTAATACTAAAGGAACACCAGTTCATAAATAACAAAAACCTAAAATAATCAATAGTAAAAATTCATATTGTCCTTTTCAAATAATGTAAATCCCAAAGCTGCGAATTCTGGTTGTACCTCATTAAAAAGTATGTTTTCAGATACATCTGATTCCGAAATGGAGTTGGAAGGAGGATTATCTGTATCAAAAAGTCTGCTACCACCCAAACAAAGAAATAGCATAGGGGAATAAACATTCATAACGACTACTTTACTAGTTTCTTAGAACAGTCTCAGATTTCCTGATTCTAGTGAACATCAAAAGCCTGATATTCATCACCCTGCCTGTTTTGAAAAGCAGAAGACATTTCTAAAGCAAGATAGCCCTACTAAGCTGTAGAGCTATTCAACTGTCAGGAAAGACAATTTATCAGGTAGTTTGTCAGTGGAGGTGTTGCTGTCTTCACCTTCCGTATCTACCCTTTGACTGTCTTTCCTTTGAACACATGTCTACAATCTGTTGCAGTTCATATCAATATGAGAATGCTTGTTGCTGTCTGTACCATCTACTTGCCTCCTAATGAAGTGATAGGTAAAAAGTAGTAAGTGAATGGTTTGGTATAACAGTTGCCTGCTCTTTTCATTTTGACTGGGGATTTCAATGGCTATAAACCTCTGTGGGATAGCAGTGATTTAAATTTTCGGGGAGAAAAACAGAAGAGCTTATTGGCGATCACTGCTTAGGCCTCTTTAATAATGGGAAACGAACATACTTCCACCAGCCCATGAGAACATTTTATCATATTGATCGGGCCATTTATTCACCTTCACTTCTTTTTTGCAATTTTAGTATTTGGGATGACCCTTTTTAGTAGTGATTGCATTCCTGTTTTCGTGATCTTCAATAGAGTTAATGCATTGCCAATTTCCTTGATGACCTGCAAATAAGCTGCCAAAATGTTCACATGGGGCAAATTGAGAGACAACTGCAGATTGCCATTAACAGGATTATTAAATGGTCGAAAGAAAACGGATTCAAGCTTTCTAATCAGGAAACAGTTTATGCCCATTTCTGTAGAAGAAATCTTCACTTCGTTCCAGATATCTTCTTAGAAGGCTCGCCTGTTCAGTAGTGGCAGAAGTAAAATTACGTTCAATAATATTTAATAAAAAACTCACCTTTCTTTCCCCTATCTTGAAAAAAAATATTTTAATCTATTAAATGTTTTAAAAGTACTATCAAACGCCTACTGGGGTTCATATAAAACATCCAAGCTTCGAATTTACAAAGCTCTTATTCTTCCCAGACACGATTACGGATCAGCGGTATATGAATCGGCACGACTTTCAGTGCTTGTGAAGCTTGACCCTGTTCACCACCAAGGTCTAGGAATTTGTCAGGAAATTTCAGAACATCTCCTGTACAGAGTCTGGACATGGAATGTTTCAAGCCGCCATTCCAGCTCAAGTGTGAGCAGTTTTCTCTTCGATATTACTTCAGCATTCTGTCGCATTCTGACCATCCTGCCAGTTTCTCAGTGCTTGACAGCCATTATCCTCTGTTATTCCAAGCAAGTCCCTCTTGTATTCCTGTTTTTGAATAACGCGTCGAAACAGTGGATACAAGAGCATGACTTAAAACAGGTGAAAATCCAAGCAAAAAACGTCTGGAAATACCTCCCTGGAAAGATCAGCACATCGAGCCTCTAAATACAGAGACTATTCGCCCATTTTTTTAGACGATTTTCATTGTATTTACAGAAATATTTTACATAAACTTTTTGTGTTTTAAATGTTCTCTTTGATAACTCTTATTCTTCACTGTCTTTTTACGCCGTACTTTCGAGACAAGACAGCTAGAGATATTTTTATCCCATACTTCTTGAACATCTTTCCAAAGTCTAAGGAGGTTGTATGTCGACGTTTGGACAACCCGCTTTTTAAAAATCCAAAAGAGCAAAAATCCAAGGGTGATACATCAGTACATTCAGTAGGGATACGAGCGAAGGATATGGCCTTGATATCTATTTCTTATTCCAGTTTTTCCAAGACTTTAACAGTGATTTTTGACGTGTGACTGCCGCTTTGTCATGATGCAGTTCTACTGATTGATGACACTGTGGGTAAAGAGAAGGTGCTTCATATTTGAAAACTGAGTATAAAATACGTTTTTGATTATATGTGGAGCTGATCTTGACATTTTTCGCCAGTCTCTTTCTTTTTAAATTGCCGTTATATGAAAAATCAGCAACAGTCATACATCACTTTGAATTTTTTTTTAGATTTTTTTAATCATGTTTTAATACTTCTTTCTCCTCTTTGATAATAATAAACGACTCACTTTTTCTTGCAGTCATTTAAATTCACCCTAATATTCATCTATTGTGACACACGTTATTCATCTACTGTGACAATATTTTCCATTCTGTCCGCATAAATGTTTCTCATAAAGAATTCTGAAGTGCATTCTGCGTCCGGCGAGATGTCGTGGAGAGGGATTTTCTTTTAATATTAAAGATCTTATCTTTCAAACGTTCGAAACATTTCGTTTTTTCCTCGGATATGTATTTGGAACAAATTTCTACTTGAAGCCAAACTTAAACGTTTTTTCCTTTCTTACTGAGAATATTACACATCGTAGCTTTAGATATCAGAAATCCATGGCTTTCACAGAGTTTTTTTTTTTATAACTAGATACGAATAATTTCCTTCGGAAAGAGTACAAACATTAACCTTTCCATCCATTGCTTCTTTAAAAGTGCCATTTTGCATGAAAGCAAAACTGTCAAGTAGCAGACAATAATTCATTCTTTCAAAAATATAGTTGCAGTTAAATATAAAGTCTCCAAGCAAACGACGTTTTTTATAGCAAAGCAAAATCGTCTAAAGAATGGGCGAACTGTCTCTGTATATTTTGCAAGTTTGCTAAAGATAACATTGGTGACGTCCTATACAAGCAGATTTTCTATGAACATAGACTTTCTTTCAATGAATATATCGCAATATATACCGATGGATCTAAGTCCCAGGATCATGTTGTGTGAGAATACTACTGAGGGAAGAAAACTCTATCTCGCTTGTATCATCTTTGCTGCGGAGATCGTTGCTATGCTTTTAGCCCTCTCTTGCATTGGAAGAAGTAAGTACCCGCTAAAAATTTCATTAGCTATACAGACTCGCTGAGTGTTCTTAAAGCATTAGAATCGTATTCGGGTAATGCAAATCCGTTAAATTGCAGAAGTACTGGAGCTCAGTATTAACTTCAAGGCCAAAGGTTGAAGTACTCTGTACTGCTGCATAACACGTTATGTTGGCATAAAAGGGAATAAACTGGCGGATATGGCTGCAAAATATGCCTATGAAACGTCCAGCCGAGCCATCCCTATTCAGATATCAATACCATGATTAAGAGGAAAATTCTAATGAAATAGCACAGCCCCTTGGAACTTGCAGTTGAGAAATAAATTAAGACCCATAAAAACTAAAGCAGAACACTGGAAACGTACCCTAAACCAAAAAAAGCAAGTTCTTCTGACAGGGCTAAGAATCTGTAATTCTAAGCTGATATACAAGTATCTGTTGATGAGAGAAAAGAACCGATATAAGCTGAATCTAAAAACTATTTTAACTATTAAAACACGTTTTAGTTGCTTTATATTTTATAGCTTTATATTTGCTTTATATTTTTATAACTGTGAGATTTCTGTAAGAGGTTTACTTGGTGAACAGCTCCACTGCAACATTTTCAACTTTTTAAAAGCTATGAAGTTTTACCATTTTATTTGAATGCTAGCATGGTTTGAAGATTCTTTAAATTTTATTTCCTGACTGAAAAGCCTTTATCTGTATTTCATGCTTTTTGTGTCCTAGCATTATATAAGAAATTTCTGTGGTTTGAATTAATTTTATTTTACAAAAACTTTTTACGTCATTTTACGTTACTTTTCTATTTGTGAATGTATACTAACTTGGTTTATGTATCTTTGTCTTTTTTTTGCTTTAAACTTCGAAACTGCACAACCTGTGTCTGGTGCAACATAACCTCTGTAGGTTTGTGCCAAAAAATGAAATTATCAGCCAACCACTCTGCTAGAATGTTGGCTTTCTTGTGCACGATTACTGGTTTAGTTCCGTCTAGTATTCCTCTAGATAATCCAAAATCTACGAGATCTGTGTAAGACAGTATTATTTCTGGAATACAAAAGTGTTTTGACAGATGGTTCTACACTCACGTTTGTGAAAATTGCAACACCATGAAGGACTTACGCGAGTGAGCTGAAATTTTCAGGAAATGCAAAGTAGCGCATGATATGCAAATGATTAGAATTGCAAATCCGTAGCGCATGCGTATGCTGAGCAGCGCCCTCTGAACGGCTGATGGATCCGAATAAATAGACGGCTGTAGCGAGGCGTGTATGGTTATCGGTGGTTATCTGCTAGTGGTAAACGTTAACTCAATCTGTACTTATGCCTCGTCGACGAAAGAGAGCGAGATTTGAACAACTTACAGAGTTTGAACGAGGGAGAATCATCGGCCTTCGTGAAGCTGGATTGTCGTATCGTGCAGTAGCCTCTCGTGTGCAGCGTAACAGCAGCACAGTGATGCGCGTTTGGAAGCAGTGGACGGACGAGTGTCGGACAACTCGGAAATCCGGGAGTGGACCCCGAAATGTGACGTCAGCTCGCGATGATAGACACCTGGTCCGCATGGCGCGGACGGACCGTACAGCTTCCTCTAGACAATTGGCAGCACTGTGGTCAATAGCTACAGGTGTTTCATTGTGTGCTTCATCAATTCGTAGACGTCTGCTGCAGTGTGGACTGCGCGCACGGACTCCTTTATACAGGATCCCCCTAACGCACGACCATCGCCGCCTGCGGCTACAATGGGCCAATCAGCATAGAGACTGGCGTGCTGATTGGCAGCATGTCGTGTTTTCTGACGAATCCCGCTTTAATTTGTGGTACCATGATGGCCGCATTCGTGTCAGACGCTATGCCGGTGAACGCCACCTTCCGGAGTGCATTATCGAACGCCACAGTGGACGAACACCCGGAGTTATGGTCTGGGGCGCCATAGCATATCATAGACGATCTCAATTGCTACGAATTGTGGGCAATCTGAACAGCAACCGGTATATCCGTGAAGTTCTACAGCCCGAAGCTGTTCCCTTCCTTCAAAGCTTGCCAGGCGCTGTATTTCAACAGGACAATGCCCGCCCTCATACTGCTCGGATTGTTAAATCCTTCTTTGCAGCGCAGCAGGTACAGCTTCTTCCTTGGCCTGCGTGTTCCCCGGATATGTCGCCAATTGAACATGTGTGGGATGTCATTGGTCGGCGTCTTGCTCGTGATCCTCGTCCTGTTGCGTCTGCAGACGAACTTTGGGTACGCGTACAAACGATATGGAATGCTCTTCCTCAGTCAGACATTCAAACTTTGTTTGACTCCATGCCACGTCGTGTAGCAGCACTTATTGCGGCGCGTGGTGGCCACACAAAATACTGATTCTGATCTCTTGTTCTTGTTTGTTTGCTTTGAACATTTAATCATTTATTTGTACCACTACCACTCAACTGTGTATTAAATTGCATTCAATTATGACGATTCCTTCTTGGTGTTGCAATTTTCACAAACGTGAGTGTATATTACACTCATGTCCATAAATTAAAGATAATGCAAAACCAGGCAAAGGAAGAGTTAGAAGCAAAACAAATTTAACTTATTTATAAAGCTTATTTACTAAACAAAAGTTAAAGAGCAAAAAAGATGCTATATGTTTGATATTATTAAAAAAATTAGCGATTTTTTCTCCCTGGAACAAATTACAAAAAAAAACTATTTACAAAAAACCTATTACATGGTTGGTATGATTGTTAATACATTGTATGTCTCCCAGACGATGCAATACAGCCTAGGCATGCTGAGTATCGCCTAGGCATGCTGAGTATCGCCTAGACATGCTGAGTATCAAATTATCGATCTGATCTTGGGGGATATTAGACCACTCAAAAAGCAATGCTCTCCGAAGTTCTGGTAGACATGTAGGAGAAGGTTGGCGGGATGCAACTTGTCGTCTAAGCATGTCCCACATGTGCTCTACTGGATTCAAGTTCTGTGAGAATGCTGGCCAGTCCATACGGGTGATATCCTCCGATTGAAGGCTTTCGCTTACGATGTTTGCGCGGTGAGGAGGGGCGTTGTCATCCATAAACACAAATTGTGCTCCCACGGCGCCCCGAAACAAGCGTACATGTTGTTCCAGAATGACGTCCCGATAGATTTGGCTTGTCATGGTTCTAATTTGAACATGCAGGTCAGTTCTGGAACCCAGAATAATTCCACCCCAAACGAGCACTCCTGCACCACCGTTAACGTTGTCGTTCAATGATGTTTTCTTGGTGGTAACGGGTACCTGGATGGTACCTGGAGCTCTCCATATGAAAGTCCGGCGAGAATCAGACTGCGAGCTAAACCTGAACTCGTCGGAAAACATCACACGAGCCCACTGTTGCGGTGTCCACAATGCATGCTCTCTACTCCAGGCTAACCGCAGGCGACAGTGAGTTGCAGTAAGTGGAACGCATCTGGCAGGTCTACGAGCATATAGACCAATCTGCCCTAAGCGACTGTACACGGTCTGCCATGAAATTGTCGTACCAGTGGCTGAAGAGAGCTGACGAGACAGGTCTGAGGCTGTGCTCCGCCTGTTTCTTTTGCCAGTAACTGCCAAATACCGGTCTTCATTCGGCGTTGTAACTCTGGGGCGACCTGCGCTGTAACGTCTAATCACATTACCATCATCTTGGAATCGTTGCCAAAGCCTGAAGATGACACTCTGGGCAATTCCAAGTTCGTCTGATACTTCCTGTTGGGTACGCCCACATTCCAGACGGCCGATAATTCTACCACGTAAAAAATCATCCAAATGCGTCCTTTGTGTCATATCTATTCGGTTATTGCACTGAAATGCTTATAAAGCGTATGCGAACAATTTTACTTCTTTGCCTGTATTCCTTATATATCACTCTCTTACACTCTCGTCATTGTGAGGCACCATCGGTGTCACCTGGTTACTTCCTGAAATTTGCATACACTGCTCGACACTGAAAATGCAAAACCAAGAAGGAGTGGTCAGAAATTTATGCAAATTTTAAAGTAGACGCACGTCACTGAGTTATGCGAATGATGTGAAATGTGCAGCTCTCCGACGCACGTGAAGTAAGATATAAGGGAAGGAAGGTGCAGAATGAGCGATATTCGTGTCGTTATTTCTGCCAGACGAATTATCGAAGAACGTTGGTTTTTGTCCCGGAGTATACGTGTAATAGGAGAGAATGCCAGGCCGCCGTTAACGAAGGCACTTCCAGCAGATAGACGAATTATGAGGGGTATGGTGATCGGACTGAGAAGGGCGGGTTGGTCCTTACGTCAAATCTCAGCTGATACCCATATGGATGCGAGCACGGTGCATCGACTACGGCGAACATGGTTGGAACAAGGGAATGTGGGAAGAAGGAGGGGTGCAGGTGCAGCCAGAGTGACGTCAGCACGCGTGGATCGACGCATCCGCCAACAAAATGTGGCGGTCCCGCAAGTCACTTGTATCGCGATTCTGCAGGATGTGCAATGTAACCTGGATGCTCCCGTGTCGACGAGAACCATTCCCCGTCGATTGGTTGAATGTGGCCTGCACTCACGGCGTCCGTTAACAAGACTACCATTGACCCCACAGCATAGACGCCAACGTTTATAATGGTGCCGGACTGGAGCGATGTGGATGACAGAATGGCGAAAGGTCGTGTTCTCAGATGAATTACGCTTCTGTTTATCCATTGGCAGTCGCCACATACGTGTGTGGCGTCGACATGGAGACAAATCTAATCCGGCAGTAACTGTGGAACGCCCCACCGCGCGACAACGTGGCATGATGATTTTCGGCGCTATTGCCTACGATTCCAGGTCACCTCCAGTTCGTATTCAGGGCACTATGACGGCCCAACGATACTTGTATAATGTACTGCGGCCGGCGGCAATCCCCTACCTTCAGGGGCTGCCTAATGCAACTTTTCAGCAGTAGCAGGATAACGCCCGACCACACAGTGCTCGCATCTGCCAACATGCTTTGCAAAGTATACGGATGCTTCCCTGACCGCCGTACTCTCCTGTCCTGTCACCAATCGAACATGTGTGGGATGTGATTCCGAATTATCCTTAATTTATGGACATGAGTGTATTTGATCAATTTTCTTTTCTAAAGCAGCTCCTTGAATTAACAAGAATACACGTAACCGTAAATGAAATCGTACCAAGAGAAACGGACATATTTCTTTAAATAGTGCATGCGTGTAAATCTGTACTCAGAGTTATTACAAACTGGGAAAATTCATCTTCAGTACTCTAGGAATACAATGCAAACACGGGAAGGCTATTTTTTCTCATGAATGGGCAGTGAAAAGAGGAAAGAAATTGACTGTATGTCTGAATAGCCATCACTTGATTTCATGACTCAACAGTTGATTACACGTCTCAACGGGAATTTATTACGTCTAATTATATGTGCTTTATATTCGGTTAATTTCTTTCTTTAAATTCTTTCTTCAGAAGTAATAAATAAGCCTAATTTTGCCTTATGATTTTCAAGAGGAAAATTAGTAAGAACAGGAGGGAAAATAAACGAGTATATTCGATATTAGGGTATACCTTCTGATTTCAGTTTACTGGCTGGAATTGCGACACTATAACAAAGTAACTCAATTTTTTTTTTAATTTCATTCAGATTTTCCTGTTAATTTTCCAGTAATATCACAAGCATTTTGCAAAGTTTTATTTTAGCTGAAAAAGCAGTAATGATTAAGACTGCAATTATAAAATCTAATGAATTTTTATCTGAAAGCCAAATCGTCTTCAGTAAACTTAAGCATTAGGCCTAAAATCTGAGGTATTTTATTGAGATACAACTTTTAATGAAAAAAAGAGGCAAGTTAGTTAATATCTTATTAAACTTTTTTTTTCAATGGCGGCACTTGCCTATAATGCCATTGGTCACTGCAAGTCCAGAATTGGTGGCCATTTTATTGTGGAGGCACCTAACAGGCAGCCATCGCTACCTTCTTGTGAAAGGACAGACAGTTTTGCATCCATGCCTTTTCCGGGATTCGAACCTGGGCCCATCGGTAGCGTAGTCAGGCTCCTCTAACCACTATACTGTCTGGGCGGCTTTTATTAAACTTATGTAAAGAAAATAAATACCAAAAAAAGAGCTAATCCAGTTCCCTTTGATAAAACGATTTACTTATTATTTACATATATTTATTCTCTTCATAGTGAACATAATTCCAACATTATCCTGGATATATTCAAACAAGGATTTGTTTCCTGCAGTCTGCATTAAAGTAAAATTAAGTAGTAAAAGCTCGAATACGTCATAGTCATTCGAATATTTCCTTTCATTCTAGTAACATTTGTCTTCCGAAATGCGTATGAAATTTATCTAAAAATGATGACAAATTTTATTCAAGTATATTGCTTTTTAAAATGTTAGCGCGTAATTATGTAAGACTATATTAGTAATTTTTACTACTGCTGTATAAATAAATTTAGCATAATGATACATAATGACATACACTTTTTCTTATCTTCATTGCGATACGTGTGAAGTTCATTCACAAAATAAATGTAATATCAGCATTTTTATAAAATACTTTTCATAGCTTTAACTGTGTTTACAGATCAATTTCAATAGATTTTAAACGTAATGCTAAAGTTTTCTGAAGAATTAAATTACCTTCGGTTAAGAAGGATCATAAATTATTGTAAAAATAGAGAGAATTAACTCCAAAAGAGCGCTTTATCTATTGAGGTATGATATATTAGAAATTTTCTAATTCTTTAATAATATAAATTCTTGAGTGGGGGTTTTAAAGGAAAATGTATGAGTTCAATAATCTATACTGCCCTAATATATTTTTCGAAGAAATACGGAAATGGTTGTATGAATCCAGTATTTACGAAAGGGAAAGAATTCAATTTCAAACTGAAAATCAGGCAAAATTCAACTTGGACTGAGAAATATTTCGAATAAAAATTTTGCATTTTGAAAGATAAAATGCATAGACATTTTAAGCTGAATTCTACCTCATTTTTAGTATAAATATTCTCAATTAGTTCTCTGAAATTTCGAGCACTTTCAGATTACGGCCAAGCTGAAGACATGGTTACCTTATTTTTGATTAATAACTGTCTTTCTTCATTACCAGGATTAAACTTCATTACTTAAAACTTATGCACTAAGCGCACCTAAATACCGCTGCACATATATTTAAGTGTTTAATCTGGCATTACCACATACAGGCATTAAACTAAGATTGGGGGAATGAGGCCCAGTATCGAAAAGGCAGCTCAAAAATCAATTTCGATTCTATACTGTTATCCTAAAAAAAAATTCTTAAATTAAATCGCTAGGATTTTGATTATTGTCTGCTGCTAATTATATTCCCTCTGTATGCTAAGGCAGTGTCGATTGTAAGCCAGTGTTGATTTTATTCAATGTAGATCGTATACCTGTGACGATTCCCTGGATTTGACAAATCTGCAATAATCATCTTCCACCATTATCCAAATTTCTTTTTTATCGTGTCGATCGTATATGCAAGGTCAGTTTGTCGTGTCGACCCTATGAATGTATGACCCTATGAATGAACCCTTTTATGTCAAAGATTAAAAATAACGTACTAAGTTCTAACACCTATCAGGTCATTATATAAAAGTGTTAAATCGCATCAGGCATCCAGTCGCTGTCTGTAAACCAGTCTTTGCATGAAATGGTTAAAAGCCTCTAATCCTTTACTTTCCACATTTTTAAACAAATATCTCATTAGCAGGTCACATTGAAGGAAAAAACATCCTTGGGAAATTATACTTGAATACACATGTACTTCCATTTGATCATAGACCGAAGAAAATATATTTCGAGAAACTTGCTTGACAATATTCTTTTCTTAACATACCCTGCAGTAAACAAACTGGAATATTTTAAGGAGCATGGAAATGAATACATTCTGAAAGGTATATTATGTAAGATATTTATGTGATTCGCGAATAGCGGAAAATGTAAGGCATTCTGTGATCCTGCGTTACTTATCATTAAAACTTGAAATATTAATAATAATAATAATATTTTTTTAATTAGAATACAGTAGAAAACTAGAAATTCACACAAAATGGGACAACAGTATTATATCTCTGTATGTATATTACTATATGTAGTTTTGTGGATTTCAGATCGCAAGAGAAAAATCATTAGATTTAGACAAAAAAGAAGTAGATTAAATGAAAACAAAGAAGACATATTAAAGAAATTAGTTTTTTTAACAGCTTTTTTATAAAGCAAGCAAGAAGCGTATGAAACTCCTTTTTGAATTATCGAGGTCCTGTTACATAGTTGTTGTTTTAAAACTTCAAAATAGTGTGTTTGAGGGATCCCTCGCTGCTCAAATTATACAAAGTCTACTTCATGCCCTTTTACACAGTTTTGTTGTTTTAAAAATTTCAGATATTTTCTCCTAAAGCCAAATCTTTTTATTTTATAAAGCCAAATCTTTTTATTTTATAAAGCCAAATCTTTTTATTAGTCCAAAGGGATCCGAAGGACAATTACTTTCGTTTCGCGATTTTGCGTCGAAAACACAAAAACGGCGTATAACTTTTCAAATTGTTGCCACTAAATGTTATCGCTCTGCATTAAATTTTAAAAAATGCAAAATCTGCATAAATGTATGCATTTTTTTTGACGTAGCTTTCTCTTCAAAAATCGTCTGCGTGCGTTGCACGGGAAAATAAAAAGGAATTTTAATTACAGTTCTAAATAAATAGCCAAATAAATGTGAAATTCGTAACAATATCCTCTAAAACTTTAACGAATTTTTCATTAACAAACTCAAAGATTTCAAAGCCAGCAATACCAACGTTGTACAGAAAAACATTTTTATCTCCAGCGCGTGAGAGCGTGTACCGAAATTTCTAAAGATATGCTCAATTTAAAATTATTTTGCGATATTGCTGTTGAACTGAATTTTATGGTTTAAGTGCGAAGAACATGGTATTTAACAAATAAAGGTAACACACAAAATGTTAAATAAACGTCCCTTTGGACGTAATTTAAAATCTGAAACATTTCAGATTTTTTTTTTATATAAATTCTTTTTATTTATTTTTTCTTTCTGTAATATTCTCTGTCATCATCATGATCAAAGTCTTCTGGTGTAGTCTTCCAGGCGAAACACTATCAATATCCTCAGTCGTCCGATAATGAACTTTTAAGTTCATCTAATCCACATTGCTGTATCCTTGAAATACTGTTTCTTTTTTCATCACCTGTTTTGCGTAACGAATCTTTTCTTTAAATTTAACCTAAATCCTAATCTTTAAATTTCCTAAATCCAGAAAATTCCCCATTATTACACTGATTCAGTAATAACTGAATACAGCAATTCAGTTGTATTGCATATTTTTCAAGTTAGACTTGGAAACAGAAGTTTTCAGTTCAAGAATTTCGTGATCATATTAACTATGAATTTTACCATTTCATTCGGACAGATGTATGAATGTTGGGTGGATTTTTTGGTCTATTGTATACTAATTATAAAAAGCAGCATATCAAAGGAAATATTTATCAGCATATGTTCTCTTCTGGACTATTTCACAAGGTAGATAATTTATATTCGCTTTCGCAATATCTGATTGGTTTACTCACGCGAAAACCATTTCTTTGGGGAAATCCTACACGAGATAAAGCTGCAAGTGAAACATTGTCCTCTCATTCGTAAAATATCCCGCGTACATAGCCGGCACATCGGTTCCAACGAGACATTTTCAGCTAGGAGCCCTCCTTTGGTAGGAGAAGGAGAAACTCAACTTGGTGCAAGAAGAAACTCTTGGAAATGTTTCTTCTACGTCATGTGCGTTGGCAGATGTAATACCCAAGAAAGTTGTTACGATCACTGAGTCTCATCAACTTCTGTGCAAGCAGTAATGACTCAAAAAACAAAATTTACTTTTTTCTCCACCTTTACTGGGAAAGCCATACTGTGATCACCGTTGTCATGGGTGGTGTGCCCAACAGGGAGTTGCGAATAGCTCATCTGCCTTGGACTCGGAGGGAGGACATTTCTCACAAACGACAGTTCCGTGCATCAGAAATGGAAATACATGAAACTTTCTAACAGTCGTAACTAATCTGGAACAATAAAAAATATTTCCGCGCAGCTGATCAAACACAGT
>KK121889.1:228291-249165 GCA_000611955.2 Stegodyphus mimosarum | reverse complement strand
CTCCTCAATGGCAGTCGTATGTTTTTAGTTTTTTATGGTATCTTTTTTAAGAAACATGTTAGAAACGAATTTCCCCCTTATTGCAGCGTCTAAAGAGAAAGCATATTGTTATAAATTACTCACTTATCTGATAATAACATCAGAAGAAGTCAACGAAATTTACTGTAGCGAGTATCAGAGGATTACATATGTCGCTGGCATTCACTATGAGCATGTTATAGATAACAATTTGACTTTGCTCAGCTCCGTCCTCAGTTTTGAAGACGAATCGTCTTATTCTTACTCTCATCCCTTTCGACCAATCCTTTACGAGAACTTCCGGTTCGCCGTGTATTTTAAGGGCCCCATGGCGCAAAGATACTGTATATTTACAAACATTTAAAGCCTTCTCCGAGATTCAGACCCGGGTCCAACAACACGCAGACAGCTTCGCTAACTATTACACTGATCGGGGCGACGGGAAGCCCATATGCAATTCACAGCCACTATCGCTATCGACAAGTTTGTGCTAATGCAAATTCTAAAATGCTACTTCAAGATGTGAAACGACTTATCTCAACAAACTGAAAGACGCAAAAGGAGGATGACAGTGAAAATGAAGCAATTCAGTTTTAAAAGTTATATAATATGTTTGTAAGTATAATGCAACTGAAGCAGAAGTTAAAGTTCAAACAGCAACCAATTTAAGAGAATTTGATGAGAATTGAGAAGAATTTAAGAGAATTTGATGAGAATTGAGAAGAATTTAAGAGAATTTGATGCTTTTTTTAGTCAATAGTTGCACAACTAAAATGTTTCTGCGGAAATGGGAAACTGTAATAGAATAAGCAAACATCAAATACTGTTGTAGAAGGGTAGAATTACAAACTCAATAAACGTATACAAAGACCTCATCTGAATTTCAGGCAGCTCATTAAAATATTCAAAAAAACGTTTCAGAATACAATGATAAAGAAATCGCTTGTGCAGATTTCGGCTTTGCTGAAAAGAGAGGGGAAAAGGTACATTCATGTGGCAAGAAAGTAGAAAGTATCGTGGTTAAGTTAGACAACGAGCTCTATAATACAGTTTTTAAAAATGCTATTATTCATCTCAAAACTAAAACTAAGATTATGCAAAAAAAAAAAATTAAAAATTATAATCAATGGTTGTGTTCAGAACACACGACAGTAATGGTTTCATGATTAAAAAAATTAATTTTTTGTTTCAACAACGAAGAGGAAAAATCATTAATAATTTTTAAACGCGCCAGCATCTTGCTGATAGTCTGAAAGCTGAATAAAAAGAAAAGACAAATTATATTCTTGCAAGCCAGATTTAAGGTATTTATCATTTCTTTACAAAAATACATGTTAACACATAAATAACATAGATATGTCGTTAAAATCTATATTTATACATACCAATAGCCTACAATTTTGTTAAAGTAGATTAATAATCAATAATTATAATCACTATTCCAAGTTTATTAAAAATAATTTATGTTCATTTGTAGAGACATTAGGTTATTTGGAAGCAAGAGACATGAAAAATAAGCAATGCCTTCGCCGGGACTGGAACCACGGTCCTCTAGAATACGCGCCGAGCATGCTGACCCCTACACCACGAAGGCATCCGAAGAAGGTGGGAGAAATACCTTATATGCTTCCCCTTTTAAAGGGTGACTGAGAATTACGTGACCCAGTCGCCAAATCCCGGTGGTGGAGAATCATCATCCACTACCTTTCTTTGTTCGGGCGCCACTTGTAGAGACATTAGGTTATTCCGAAGCAGGAGACATGAAAAATAAGTAATGCCCTCGCCGGGACTCGAACCACGGACCACTCGAATGCGCGCCGAGCGTGCTGACCACTATATCACAAAGGCATGCGAAGAAGGCGAGAATAATACCTTATACAATATTCCAAGTTTATTGAAAGAAAATTAAGGAGAACAGTTAAGTGCCCTTGTATTATACCATGGAGGTATAGTATAAGGAGGAGAGGCGTGAACTGGTTTTTCCCGTACACTCCCTCGAAGCAATAACATACCCCTTTTGGTGACCAAAATATTCAGTGAATTGCCATTAAGATCAATACGTATTGACAAGATCGGACGTAAACATTTTGTAAATATGTCGTAATTATAAGTATGAATGCATATATTATCTTTTTCTACAGTATTTTAGAGTCCTAATTATGTGAATGAATACATTTTAAAACAGCATTTCGTTCTGAACGGAATTAAATGCTATGTCTTTCTCGAAATAATTTGCTCAGAATAGTTTTAATCTGAATGAACAGTTTTAATTTGAATTTGTTTTCACAAGTTTTCTCTAATTACATTAGAAAGAAATTTTAAGGTTATTCGATTTTATTCCATTAACGATAACAAAAATTAAATTTAAAGTTTTATTGTATTATTAATATTAAAATAAGCATTATTTCTTTTCTATTTACAGAGCTTCTTTCTGATATATTTCTTCAATTATGAGATGATTTTCGTCTTCTGAGGCGTCTTTGAAATTAAAAATCATGCATCAAAAATCATTCTACAATTAATGTTCTGTTCAGTTCATTTCAAATTAGAGAACTTTTTATTTTAGTAGTAAAATACGTAAAATATTGCTGCTGCTATCTGATTTTCATGTACTCAACTTTCTATGAGTATTTCTGAAAGGGATGGAAAAAAGACGGTTTGTTAATATTATTTAAAATTTGCAACTGAATTATTATAAAATGTAAGGAATAATTCTTTTAATCCTTATCACATATTTTTACCCTTGACTTCAACAATATACATTCTAAAAATTTTACTTTATTACTTCCTTAAGTACCCATCTCATAGACTGCTTTATAACAGCTCTTAGTAGACGGCTTTCCAGTACGAACAATTCTTGATTAACTAGTTCTCTAAATATATCCGTCTGCAGAATTTCAATTTATGCTTACAATTAAATATTAAGGTTAATATATTTGTATAAAATGTTAATATATTTAGGTAATATTTCTAATCATTATAAATATAGGTATACAATAACTAGATTTCTCCACAGGAGTTTATGAATGAATAAATCCTTCACTTCCAAATACATTTATAAATAATTAAATAAATATTTACGTATTTTATTAAAGACAAATGCATGCTTTTTACGGGGATATGCATAAATACTCATATATATTTACTAATTTTCATTGGTATGTACAAATCGTTAATTTCTGTGCATTCACCACATTTTTCGAGTAAAGTAATTTACAAGAATTTAGCGTATATCATAATTTTGTACATAAGAAACACGTAGAAATATAAACTGAATAAAAATAATGCGCATTATTCTTAATACGCATCCAAATCAGTTTTCCATGGAAAGTCCTCCACAAAGACATCTCTCCTCTTAGGCAGATATCCTTTGCATGCTTTATACTATTTAAAAAACTTGACCAAACCAATAGACCTAATTACAAATATTTTAACATGCATTATTTAATATTTGAATTTAATCATCAAGTTTCAAACTTTAAAACATGTTTTTGGATGTATTCCTTATTAAATTCAAATTTTCTTGTAAATATATTTTGGCAGAGCATTCAATATGTCTCTTATGAATTTATGCACTTCCCTTTAGCACAAACCTCTTAGCAATTTTACACGTTTCGGCATTTTTTAATTATGATACGGAGAACAAATGTTGTAATATGCTCTAGTAAGCTATTCTTTGCCTGTGAACAAGACCTAGGGAGGTTAGGAACCGAGTATGAACCCCGAACTTCCAGAAAGAAAACACTTGTGTGGGAAAACATTTAACAATCTGGGAATCAATAAAACGCCCATTCGCGATAGGAGCTCCTACGATGGAATGCACAAATGTCTTCACCTCCGTGAATTAAACTATTTTCAAATTCTTAACAGCCTGTCATGATGATGTGACGCGTTCACATGCTTAGATCCCCTTGACCACACATGGTACTTCCGACAAATGTTTCTGTATGCAATTTTACACAAGTATATGGCTACAAGCGAAGTAAAAGTTGACTTATTAATATATTTTTCTATATATTTATTAAATTTAACAAGGATTGCAGGATTTCAAGGTAATTTCATTTTTTAGTTAAGATATGTAAATTCAAAGTGATTATTTTTCCATTATATGAATGTAAAATGATGAGTTTAAAATAAGCAACTATTATACCTTTCCCTTAAAATTTTTAAAAGAGTGCATATCACAGTATTATATGGATGATAAAAAATGCATCTTATTTAAAATATTTTGATGTTTGGAACCTAAAGTAAAAGTAGCAAATGCACTATCAAGGGCATCGAAAGAAGTACACAAATTTTCAGGCTTACAAAATAAAAATCAGTTTTAAGAAAACTGAGCTTTAAAATGTATTACATTTTTGAGATATTTGACATTATAAAGGTAACTTAAGGTATTTATCATTCTTTACGCATACATAAACATTTTGTTAATATATATATTTTTTGTCGTCCAGCAGCTTAGAATTTTATAAAACAAATTCATAATCAAAATTGATGTTGAAAGTTATCAAAAAATAATCAAGATGTTGTTTGTGGGAAAATGCCACTAAACTATACATGCTATTTTCACCCAGCAGTGAATGTTTCTTTTATGCGGAATTGTCCCCGCTTTTCGATTTGCCCGGAAATGTCATGTGTGGAAGTACTAGCAAACAGCTGTCAAGGTAATGTACTCTCGATGTAAACAAAAGTACCACACCCCCTTCGGCTAACAAAGCTCGGCACACTGAGTAAGCAGTAGTGCGAAGATGGCGTCTCCTTTTATTCCTACCTCCATTCTTATACAAAGTAATACTACACATCAAACATTGAATAATTCTTTTTGCGGAAATGTCTCTGATTTCGAATTGTGCAAAAATGTGTGCGGAAGCGCCAGTAAACCGCTCCAGACTCGTTACTGTCATAAAATAAAAAGAACAACCAGTCTCATATTTTAGAAATATACTTCTAATAGGCGTTTTTTATATTATTAATCAGGTTTAAATGTTCCTTTTTTTAGTTGCCGTAATTTTTTAGTGTTTTGCCGTAATTAATTAATCAACATTTTCAAGGCCCTAACCATAAATACATTTTGCTATGAAAAATTATTTCCGCTACATCTTCAAATGATCTCTCACATTTCAATTTACAAAATCAAATTTTATCGTTATTACTCCCTTTGGGTGAATTTAGTACTTCTTTAAATTATGCATTAGTAATAACTGCATCTTAAAGTGGAAACTTAAAGTAAGAGACTGAATTAAACAATTTTTCAAACAAATTTTTCGTGAAAAAAACAAAAACTAAGCAAAGTTAAACTTTACTTGTAAGTTTCGTTACTAATTTAAAAAACGCTCACTACTTACTCAAGACATGAGCAAATGGCTCAGTTTTAGGTAGTGCTTCGCACAAATAACAAAATCTATTATTCGAACTACATCATCAAAATTATAAGCCGTTACCTTCACCAATTTATCAAGGACCCCTCACGCCTTTATTTGTGATATAAAATTGTAAATGAATTTTGTAAACAAAACTATTTAATCTCTTGTTCCTACGAAACTATATGATAAATTATTTTTCTTCGTTTTTTCATAAATTATTTTAGGAGTTTTAAATAAAAGATTATTTTACAAAAACCTATTTTTACCTTACTTTTTTTTACAAATGTACTGTTGATTGCTAACAAATGCCAGATCAATCATCATTCACGTGTAATTATTATTATCGCGGAAAAAATGACAAAATTCGTGGAATTTTTGTGGCGTTGGATTTACTTAGCGGTCGAAAATTCGCTCCAGCATTTCAAGAGGGGCTTGGCAGAATTAAAGAAGCAGTATAAACAATCAATATACAACTAAAGGGACCACAGCCACTTTGCTTAGGACGACAGTTAACGACATTATTGTCACATGACCACAAATCTGCTCAATGAAAACTGCTAAATTTCAGCAAATGTTTGGAGGTGATGTGAAAACGCATTTTACTATAATCATCTATGAGATTTGCAGCTTTTCTCATTTCAAAAATTTTATTCCAGAAAACCACCATATTTCTCCCTTGCATTGTTTTCTCTACGATGTGTTAGGAGGACAATATACTGAATAATGTGCTTTAACATATGGCAGAATTAAATATTCCCTCAATACTTTCGAAAATATAAAATACTAAATTCTTCATAAGTACATCAGTTCTCTTGTTCTCTGCTATATATTATCTCTGCTTTTGCAATAAAATTCAAATTTAATGTAATATTTTACCACGTAATTGGCGTCCGAAAAAAATATTCAATAACCGATTTTGATTAAAACTTTATTTAGCATAATTTAATAAAATTTTATGCGCACGTATAATCACAGAACTAATTTATGTAGTGTCCTGAAATGGATTACCTAATTTTTAAAAGATATATCTCAAAACTGTTGGTAAGAAAAAATTCATCCTCTCTATATATACGTGTAATAATTCATAAAATTTAAATAAGTTACCCTATGTTAGGAACAAATTTTGTCGCTAGATGGCGGTGCAGTCGTTAAACATGTTTTCTCTTTACGGGTCTTTAAATGAAAATTGAATCGCTATCTTTCGGTCAGGTATGTCTTAGTTGAAACGGCTTCTTATAACATTTTAATCACTGTCACAAAAATATGCAGGAGGAACAATATTTTTCTTACGATCCGTTTTTGAGATATTGCTTTTAAAAGTTCTGTTGTTCATAAAAGGTCATGCGTGAGTAAAAGAGAAAGAAATTAAGAAAATATTTATAGTTTACAGATCATAAAAGTAAGAATTCTCAAAATAAAATTTCAAGGTTTACCTGATCAAAATTTAATTTTGGAATATATAGAAAATCCGAATTAACTTTTCAAATGGGAATAAAGCAATGCTGCAAAATAAATAAATGGAAGTGAGGGTTTATGGGACTAGCAAATAGATTTGCGGGTTTCCTTCCTGTAAGTTGACTGCTTAAATTTAAAATATTTATTACGCTGATAATCCGAAAAAAACAGGGAAGTAAAAGAGAGCTGCCATCCGTAGCGTACCATTATGAGCTCTTATATGCAATAGAAGTTGTCACAGAAATCAATCACTGTGAATGTATAAGAAACAAATACAAATAGCCACCACAACGAGTGTATACAAGCCAGTTTCCCTTAAACTGTCCTCCACGAAAGCATCCATCCCCTTAGGCAGACAGCCCACGAGAGCTTTGCCGTAATTATATAAACCAAATCAAATTTCCTCATAAGTCCGAAGAAGTGACAAACAAGATTTTATTTGAAACTGTTGTTGCGTTTACGTAAGAATTACGATTTCTTTCAAAAGCTGAGAATTTTCGAAGCTCGGTTTCTGTTTTCTGACTGAATTTATATCAATAAAATGTTAAAAGCTGTGCGACCCTTTCCTGCGTGACTTTTCAAAATAGTTAAAAATGAAACAAGAAGACCAAATTTGGATGAAAATTGTAGTTGAATGTAAAGTCGTGAACTCCTCGTAATGACTCTTTTAAGTGCTTATGCCTGAAAAGTTTTAAAAAAACTAGCCCACCTCCACCTGTATCTTTCTCTAACATATGGCTGTTTTGTAGGCAATAAAATAATCTTTGCATAATTCAGCAATATTTAACAAAGAAAATAAATTACCATTGTTTAAAGTCACTACTTCTGTCGAGAATTATGCTGTTGTTATTTCAGCAACGTATATTTCTCTTTCCAGAGCTTTGTTTCTGAAATCAGAAGTGCCGGAGCCCTAAAGAGTGCCCTCAAAAAGAAAGAAAAAATAATAATGATGAAATAACTAATAATTAATTAAAATAATTTATGAAAAATTTGTATAAAAAGTAAGCTTTCTCTAAAAGCTTCTTTTTACCTTTATTTATTAAATATCATGTTTTTTGCACTTAAACCATAAAATTCAAGTATACAGCAATATCGCAAAATAATTTTAAACTGAGCATATCTTTAGAATTTCCGTTACACGGTCTCGCGCGCTGGAGATAAAAAAGTTCCTCCCCCCCCGTACTGTGGTTCCCGTTACTCGCTTTGAAATCGTTGAGTTTCTTAATCAAAAATTCGTTAAAGTGTTACAAAATATGAAATCGGTAATAAAACAAATTCCAGATTACGACTTCCAGATGCCCATATTCGGTAGAGGTTTACGTTATTTAAAATTTGATGGCTCTAGGTACCGTTGTTTTATCGCAATGCGAGAAACGTACATACATTTATGCAGAGTCTTCATTATTTAATTTCTTTAAATATAAAAAGAACTTTAATATTTGGTGGCAACAGTTTAAAAAGTGATTCGTCGTTTATACTGAATCAACGCAAAATGCTGAAACAAAATTAATAATCCTTCTGGGGAAATTGCCCCTTTGGACTAACAATTAAATTAAATTAAATAAAACATTAAGTTACAAATAAAAATTTGATCAATTATTAAATTCATGAGAATAGTTAAATAAAAGAAATAAAATAACAGACGTTGCCTTATTTAGGGCTGCGATTGGACTTAAAATTTCATTTAAAAACTAAGAAATAGTTCAACCGGCCTCCAGTTAAATTTAAGTCCTGAATATACCGTATAACGTAGTATTTCAAGACATGACAGAAACAACTCTCTTTCCAGCACACAAATGGAAAAACGTAAAACGATTAAAGCGTCACTAACGAGAATAGAGAGAATGCTAGAAAAAATATGAGACTATGGAAAGGAATTTTAACGTCGTAGAGTAGCTTCGAAAATAAGGAGAGAAGAGTCCAAAGCTTTCTGACCGCGATGCCCTGCGATATAATTCTAGCTGTCAAGCAGAATGCGACTGGGTAAACCAGTTTCTCCCGAATCCGATCCGACAACAATATAATAACAAAGTAAGGTTTGCAAACGTGAGAATAATTACCTTCCGTGTTTGGTTATACAGATTAGGTCTGCAGGAGCTCTGCAGTGAGAGGGCACTAGAACTAGACGCGCACGACCAAGGTAACCATTTTTATTACTCTCGGGAACAAAACATTTTACCCGCTCATTTAATACATTGCACTACCTAGACAATAAGCCTTTGACATGTGGAAGAGGACTTTACTTTCATTAAAAGTCCTAACCTCCGTCAAAGTGTTTGCTTACCAGAGAAGGACATTCAAGCATTCGAATGTTATAACAGATCTTTAAGTCATATTTGTTTTTTAAATAAAATTTGTCAGCTGAAACTTTGTTTCACTTACGTAAATGAAATGCCGGAGCCGTTTTATTTAGCACTCCGGTGCGCTCCTGCTACAATTACGATTTATCTCAGAAAATGAGAAGTTGTAGAGTCGGGAATAGACAATCCGGCGCAATTTAAGCTCTGTCTCTTTCCTCGAGTAATACAAAAACTAAATTCAAACTTCTGAAGATTCATCTAATTTCGTTTATTTTATTATTGCTTTTGCATGTAATAGATAAAACATGTTTACCATCAGGATACAAGAGGTAATATTTGCTCTCTTTTCAATACACACACACATAGAGAGAGAGAGAGAAGTTAAAACAAACACAATAATTAACCAAATTTCCAGAATTAAAAAAGTTTGTGCGAAGTTGGTTTGTTTTTGAAATAAAAATACAACAAGAAAAAATCCTAATTCTTGCAAAAATTTTAAAACGAAATGAAATTCCAATTATGTTCATTAACAGTTTTTAAAAAAATCTGAAGTAGTCTACATCCTATAGAGCTTTTTAAAAGTATGAATGTTTTAGAAAAGTTACAGAGGTTTTATATTGATTTATTTTGCTTTCCTTTCTTTGCTTAACTGTGATTAACATTTGCGTCTACTACTTTTAGTCGTCATGATAAGCCCATGACGTGAAGACTTTACTTTTCTAGCATTTGTCCTTTACTTCCTTTTCTTACCTTCCTATGCATTTTCTTAACTTTATTCTCCTTTGAAAGGATTTGTAAGTTATTAATAAATTTTTAAGAAATTATAATAATTTTCTTAAAATTTTTTTCTCGTTCCAATAAATTCCCCATTAGGAAATTTCTAGGATACTTAGACATTAGTTTAGAATTACTAAAACTGACCACCCTTTAAGTCTTTACCAATTTTTAAAATATTTTAAATACACTGCTGGCCACCGTAAATGCAACACCCTGAAGGAAGCATGCAAATAACAGGAAATTTACAGCAGGCATTAGCGGAGGTGAGATATGCAATCCAGTGCAAACACACATCACGCGCGTCTGTGGCGCCACTTCAAAGCGCTATTTAAGGCTTGGAGTTTTCAACGATTTCGAGTTCGGCAATTGTGTTTTTCTTGTGGCTTTTTTAAAAAAACTACCAATTACACCTCGTAGCAAATAGCGATCATCGTTTGGAGATCCGAGTTCGACAGAGGAAGGATAGTGACCTACCGAGAGTGTGGGTTACCTTTCAGGGAAATCGGTAGTCGTGTTGGATGAAACCAAACAACTCTAATGCGGATATGTGACCGTTGGATGCAGGAGGGTACGACGGACCGACGTGTTCGATCGCATCCACCTCAATGCACCACTTCACGTGATGACAGGAACATTGTGCGCATGGCTGTGACGGATCGCTCAGTCACATCACGAACCATAGCACAGCCCATTCAGTCTAACCCATCATAAAGTGTCTGCCCGTTTACAGCAAAGTGGTCTGTACGCAAGACGTCCATTGCTTCGTCTACCCTCGACGCAGAACCACAGACGTCTCCGCCGCCAATGGTGCGATGAAAGAAGGATGTGGACGGCAGAATGGAATGAAATTGTTTTTACTGACGAGTCCCGCTTCTGTCTGCAACACCACGATGGTCGGATTCGAGTCTGGAGACACCGTGGAGAGAAGATGCTGAACAGCTGCGTTATGCACCGCCACACTGGCCCTGCACCGGGTATTATGGTATGGAGGGGGTATTGGATATCTTTCTCGCACTCCTCTAGTACGCATTGCCGGTACTTTAAAGAGCCAGCGCTACATCTTCGAGATGTTGGAGCCAGTTGTCCTTCCTTATCCTTCAGGGCTTGGCCACAGCCATATTTCAACAGGATAATGCGCGATCACAAGTGGCACGCATTGTCCAAGGGTTCTTTGTCAATCGCCAGATTGAATTGCTTCCCCGGCCGGCTCTCTCTCCGGATCTTTCGCCTATAGAAAACATGTGGTCCATGGTTGCTGAACAATTGACCCAGATTACATCCCAAGCTGTCACACCAGATCAACTTTGGCAACGTGTGGAAGCTGCTTGGTCTGCTGTACCCCAAGAACAAATCCAAAGTCTCTTTGAATCAATGCCAAGGCGTGTGGCAGCGGTGATCTCCAACAACGGCGGCTACTCTGGCTACTGATTCTAGAAGGAACCACACTTCACAGATTCTATAAATTTAATCATTTGATACTTGGTCAACATATTATCTACTAAATAAATTTTGTTGTGATATCTCTTGTCTTTCTTGGTGTTGCAATTTGGGTGGCCAGCAGTTTATTTGGAATTTTTATATTTATTATTATATTCTCGCTTTTGTGTGTGTGTGTGTTCTTTTTTTCCTTCATTTTATTGTAGTTTTTTCAACATTTTAATTGTAAATTTTTTTTATTTAAAATTGGGTTTTAATTTGAAAGTGTTTAGTTTTTTTAACACTTAGGAATAAATCTTTGATTTTATTGCCTTTTCAATATGTTAGAATAAAACATTTTTCTTTGAATTTCTACATGTCTACATTTCCACATACATGTAAATCATCTTTGACATCATATTCTTATTCCGCCCCCTTTTTTTTCTGTTGTTCTAAATTCTGTTCTTTCTTCTGTTCTGCTAAAACAATTTTGCTAAGAAGTCCAAAAAAAGGAGTAAAAGCAGTTGTTAGCAGTTTTAATTTCATGGTGCCATTTGGTTAATAAATAGAATCAAAATTAGTGAACAAAGTTTAATTAGACATTGAAAAAGTAATAACCCAAACTAAAACAATGAATAAAACAAAAATAATGAACAACAATGATATGAAGCGTACATAAATCCAATTTTGGAGCTTAGAATAATAGTCGTGAGATAGAAACGTGTGTAATAGAAACCGAACAAAACTTAGCAATGTGTAAAAAATCAATTTTAAGAAATAAAAATTATCAATATTAAATAGTTAAATAATGCCATTTAAAGAGCGTTATAAAAGAAAATATTTTTTAAATTATTATATAAAAACTGAGGAATAGAAATAAAATTACGTATCTGATATGTTATGAATGATAAATCCAAATATTGTGCATCTATATGAGACTACAATTGTACTTGCCATTCTGGTGAGTTAGCGTGATAACCAGTTGATTTGTTTTGGCTTAGTTGACTACGGCAGAGCACACTAGGGCTATTTGCCTAAGGGGAGAGATGCTTTACTTTCTAAGGAACACTGCCTCATATGCACATTACACATGGGGAAAGCCACTCTAATTAGTTGAACTTATAAAATTGAATATTTTTATAAATGATTTTAAACTGAAATGAGTGAAAAGTACTAGGGAAAGGAAATAAGATCTGCTATGTTAAAATTTAAAAAATTCTCCCTTTTCGAGCAGTAAGGGAGTTTTAAAAAAGCAAATTGGCCTCTTAGTAACAGAATAGCTATGTGTGTTTTACTTAAAAAGTTCTTTAGACAATAATCTCAATTTCATAAAGAATTTGAAACACTTTAATGATATTTTCTGATTTACTAAGACGTAAGACATTATTAACCTAAGAAAGACTCTCACTCCTCAATGCTACCTTGAAGCTATGATACGAATTATAGCCTGTAACTTAAACTAACTGTGGAAGCACAAAAACATAAGCAAGTAAAGCCTTTACTTTATTCTACCTTACAAACTGAGAGTGCTAAATTAAAACATTACAAAACAAAAAAATTCCTTGAATGTGCATTAGTTAAATGGAGCTTACAATCCACATGGGTTATAGTGCAAGCACTTCTACTCAAGGCTACAATACTTTTAGGTCGTACGACCTAATCTAAGCCTAAATTACAAAACTGAAAGTCCAGCAAAGTGTATATAACCAGAGCAGTGGCTCTCTGATGCAAGACAAGCTCGGAAACCAAAACAGAGCTCAACGCCTTTGTACTACAAGTTCAAGCAGTTACAATTCTCGTTTTTAGCTACGCCACTTGCCAATTAAATCTGCATAAATCTCGGCAGTAAAAGAATACATAACGAAATAAGGTATCAAGGAAAGCTACAAATTAAACTTTTAATTGATAGTTAAACTCAAATGAAATGTCACACTTGCCTTTTCTAGAAAAAATGCTGTAGTACACAAGTCTTTAAACGGACTTTATTAAAACTTAACCTAATTTTCAGAATCCCATCCAACTGTAGTCTCTTTACAATGTGGAAGCTTAAAACGTTGGTTCTTCACATCCTTCCATTTGGTTCTTGGAAGGAAGAAAAACCTCGAACTGTATTTATGTACTATAATACATTTCATTCTACTACAGCATATTCATTCATTCGCAACATAGTTATGTACAATTTTCCCTGGCCTTACCTGTTCCATTGTGTTTATGTTCAAGCACCAAATTGCACATGCTATGTTACCGTGTACGACTACTTGTAACTCGATAGTACCGAGCTCGAACACACCCTAGTACTGTAAGCTATCCTAATGGCAGAAAACAGACAAGGTTTTACTTACAAGTATTATCTGCGGAAATTAATTTTCTCTTTTTCATCATTATTTTTCAGCTCTCCATTGTAGGTAGAATTCAAAAGTAATAATCAGTGAACGTTCATTGCGATATTCAGCATAAATTCAAAATGATGTAACTTTTATTCATCCTTCCAAAATTACAGGCTATCTCAACCATTAGATGTTTACATTTAATCAAAATATTTGAAACTATTTAGAATTGCTTATAGCATTCGCGTTTGTGCTTTGGGGAGAAATGCTTAAAAGACTACAGCAGGCTTCAATCAAAATCCCGTCAACAGAAGCCCCCACGGAAACACTCCAGGAGCTCGCTACGGATGCTGAAAGGCTGTCTCACCTCGCCTTTTCGGAGAGTCCGACAGAAACGAACGAAATCCTGTCCCTGTAATACTTCATCGATGGCATCCTGGATCCGGAAATGCAGAAGGCTCTACGAACGGCGTATGTCAGGGATTTAAAGAACGCTCTGGTGTACGCCATGAAATTCGAGGCTACCCAGCAAGCAACTCGTAAAGATCGCCACCGAATCAGATCTGCTCAAGTCCAAGAACCAGTAGATCAAATGACTGCTTGCCTAGATAATTTAACCAGACAAATCAATGACTTAAGACGGAAGATGAGTGACAAAAAGCCAACCCTAAAGTGTTGGAACTGCGGTGTTGAAGCTCACGTACGGAGGAACTGCAGAATACCTCAGGGCACGGAAAATAAGACCGTTTCCCAGCAACGACGCAGTAAACAAATTAGTGGTCATCTCGCGGAGCAGAGTTTGAAAGATAATGAGGAGCTCCATTTTAAAGTGCTTCAACTTTCTACAGCCAGTGGCAACAGTAATGGACTATTCGTCAATGGGCATATCACTGGAATTCCTTACAATATGACCATCCACACACGAGCCAATGTTACAATAATTCGGAAAGATTTAGCTCACCAGTTTAAAGATAAATTCATTTGGACGCCATCCTGCTTTAGCCTTCAGACTGTGTCTGGTAATAAAATCGAGATTGATGGGAAGTTAAAAGTAAACATCACATTTGGAAGTGCTATCTACCATCACACGGCATACATCCCAGATATCAGACATCCTTGCAGACTCGGATTAAACTTTATAAGGAAATACAATTTTCCTTTGGACTTTAAAAACAACAAATTGCATTTAGCTTCTAAGGGCATAATTATCCATCACCAGAAGGAATCTTCACCTGATAACGCCGACGCCTTATCTGGAAGACCCCTGCTCAGAAAGCTCCCAATATTGTAACAGGGTCAAAGAGAAACACGAGCTGCTGAATCCGGTCCCACGAAAAGTTATCACTTCAACATCGGCTGATCGAGAATCATGGAGGAATCAGTCAGGAAAGACCACTTGGAAGACAGCGGCACTAATCCAATAATTGACTGAATGGAGTCTTCAAATAGAAAATGTACCTGGCAGGACATTTAAATCTACAGTGCTACAACAAAACAATATTGGGCTCTATGGGACTCACTCCATATTTGAAACGGCGTCTTGTACCAGAAACTCGAATCGGATGATGGGAAGACTTTTCGGTGGCAGCTGATACTTCTAAGATCTCGGATCCCAGACGTCCTTAAAAACTACATAACAGCCCTACAGGAGGCTACTTCGAAATAATGGAGACTTTGCAGAGAGTTCGAGAGCGTTTCTATTGGAGTAATGTAAAGGATGAAGTGCAAAAGTGGTGCCAATATTGCGATGCCTGTGCGCGTCGGAGGAAACGCAGCCGAGGGAAGCTACAACGTTGCAACATAGGAACGCCTTTCGAATGTATTGCCTTTGACATCCTGGGACTTCTTCCACCATCTGCTGATGACAACAAATATATCCTCGTTATCATTGATTACTTCACCAAGTGGCCTGAAGCATATCCTATTCCTGATCAAGGAGCTGTCACAGTAGCAGAAGTAATGATACAGCATTGGATTTTCAGGTTCGGAGTGCCTCTTCATTTGCGTTCCGATCAACGAAGAAATTTTACTTTGGCTGTAATTAAAGAACTCCGCGAGCTACTCGGCAGCGACAAAACCCAAACGACATCTTTACATCCGCAGGCAGACGGGATGGCAGAGAGGTTTAATCGAACCATCCTTAATAAACTCTCGTTGGTGGTTTGCAGAAATCAACAGGACTGGGAGAAGAAGTTACCAATGTTTTACTGGCTTATCTCAGTGCTGTCCACGAGACTACAGGGCTATTCCTCATCCCAGTTCTTCGGTCGTGATCTTCGTCTTCCTTGCGATCTCTTGTTTGGTCGCCCTCCGGATGCGCTTCATCGCCTGGGGAGTACGCCTGTGATCTCCAGGTCCGGTTTGAAGCGATGCACAATTTTGCACGAGAGCGAGTCAGCTTGGCGACAGAGAAGATGAAGACCAGATACGACGCGAGAGCTGCAGGACATCGATTCAACGAAGAAGGCAAGGTTTAGTTGTGGGATCCGATTCGACGCAAAGGACTCTCTCTTAAACTGCTTTCACCTTGGGATTATGGTCCTTGCACAGTCCTAAAGAGGCTGAACGGCGTCGTAGTTCGGATCCGTAAGTCATCGAATTCGAAGCCTAAAGTCGTTCATTACGGCAGGTTAGCTCCTTACTGTAGCTTACTATGGCCATAGTACGTAGTGTATATAACGTAAATATTATAAGACCATGGTCCTATTTGTTTCTAAATTTGTGCATTCATTTATTGATTTAGTATTTGATTTGTTTTAAGTTACTTATTGCAATTATTGTTTATGTTCTTCGTTACTGTATTGTAATGTTTATTATTGCATTGATGCTTTAGTTGAGTTGTAAGTATGGCTTCCTGTCCAAGGATTGTACTGCACGGTATGTGCAGTCTTTGGGAAAGGGGCAATGTTACGAATTTTGTATTTAGATAGCTAATTTTAGTAGAATTATAGTTAAAATTGTTGTATTTCCACTTACAATGCAGCGCGAGACAAATTTTAGGAGAAAGCTATGCGGGAAAAGTAAAAATACAGGGGCACGTGCATTTAATATTGAGTGAAATGATATCTGGGTAGTTTGTATTGAAACTGAATTAATGTAATTTACCACTATTTTAGCTGTAACCATAATTCCTACCTCTTATTGCTTTCCAAAAATCTCAAGATGCAGAAAGTACTCAAAAGTTTTCGCTACAGGTGTAAAACTATAAAGGCCGGAGAGAGAGCGTCGAAGTTCAGTTGCTCAGTTTATTGTGAGGTGTTTAGTTCCGCTAAAACTGAGATTAGATTTCTCTTTAGATGTGCTTTGTATTGCGTTGTATTTAGCGTTTTTAGTAGTTTGAAGTATAACTACTGATTACATTGCGTGATATAACGCTTGCCCGAAAATCTCTGAGGAAAATTCCAGAGTTATGATATATTTCTTTTGATCAGAATAAAATTTATTAACCTATTATTGGACTTGTGCATTCAATCTATGTGGAATTTACTAATCCAAACTTGTAACTATCAACATAGTTAATTTGGTGGTTCAGTTTTACGTAATAAAAGCTCAGCTTTAAACAAAACAAACTTATTTTATTTACAAGATTACTGAAATGTGGTATTAATTTGCCGCTAACTATCAGGGCCGGCTACTCCCTTACAGACATTCTTATTCAAGTTAAGCGCATCTAAAAAGTACAGATTACAACTACACTCAAGAAAAACAGGCGAGTTACAGCGCCCTCTATAGGCGTTTCGTAACAATCTATTAGGAACCCGCACGCACGCAACAATATTCATAAATTTACCTGCAAGAAAAAGAAGTTTTTAACACTCTTCAAAAAACAAACAAACAAACGCAGAATGAACACAAATTTGTTGTAATTTAATGATTTGGTGTAAATTTATAAAACTGCTTTTAGGAGTATTTTTGACCGCATAAAATAATGTAAGTATTTTTGTATGGTTGACTAGTATTTTAATAAATTTTATTCATTAATAATATAATAATGCAAATGTAGTTGAATAAAAGTCATGTATTGCACTTAAATAATGATATAATTGCAGGTATATATTTTAGATAAAATTCAAATTTTTAAAGGGCAAAACTATGAATAAGAAAATTGGGCAAAGGTACTTTTGACATTATGAAGGAGATCGTACCTCCTAAAATTAAATTCTCAGTAAACCATTGATCAAATATATAATTAATGGATCAAATAAAGCCTATTGCGAAAAGAGCTTAATTTGCATATGCGCAGAGGTGATGAATAAGCGTAGGCAGAAATCTCTGTCCTCCACTGAATTATATTGGATTCTGTCACTAAGGATGTCTGAGTTTCCTAAGATTGGTCTTTGTGCTTGCTGAGTAAATACTATATCATGAATCAGTTTTCATTTACCAGTGAAGGCGATGGAAATAAATAACCTTACTTTTTAAATTTTATCTTTTTCACAATGCATAAAATATTGCATTAAATGAGGTATTAGCTTCATTAAGTTACAATGAATAACATATTTGCCGCAATAAATGTACACTGAAAAAACTAAACTGCCGAAACAGTTTAACACTCAGTAAGAAATATGATACAATAATATTTAATAACATCCCAGTTTTTATTTACAGCTATTGGCTATGAATATGCGTAGATAAATTTCAGAATTATTAACATTAACAATTAACTTCCAGAACTATTAATTATTAACTTATATAAACTATTAGTAATAAAATATACTGGAAAATTAATAAATTACTTCTATTGTGTTGTAAGTAATTACATGGTAATTCGGAAGATTATTTTCAAGACATATTAGTAAATGACAAGGAGTTGCAAACAGATTGGCCTTCTCCGATCAATCTTCAGAGACTGAGACATCCGACATATCCGACATCTTCTGAGACTTTTTTTCGTTCCGCCGCCTTTGCATACATGCTTTAATCTACCAATCCATTTATTAGCTCTACAGATCCAAGCTGTTGCATAATTATGCTGAGAGAGCTGTTGCTTTTTAAAAAATTTCGTGTCTTTTTAAGAAACTTTAAAAAAATCTAAAAGGTTTCAGATTTAAAATTACGTCCAAAGGGGCGTCTTTTTAACATTTTGTGTGTTAACTTTATTTATTAAATATCATGTTCTTCGCCCTTAAACCATAAAATTCAGTTCAATAGCAATATCACAAAATAATTTTAAATTGAGCATATCTTTAGAATTTCCGATACACAGTTTCACGAGCTGGAGATAAAATGTTTTTTCTGTACAACGTTGCCATTGCTCGCTTTCAAATCCTTGAGTTTGTTAAGCACAAATTCATTAAAGCTTTAAAAAATATGAAATCGATAATAAAACAAATTCCAAACTTCAAATTTCGGCTACCAGATGCCCATATTCGCAGTAGGATTACGTCTTTCAAAATTCGATGGCTCTAGGTACCGTTGTTTTATCACAATGCGAGAAACATACAAATATTTATGCAGATTCTTCATTATTTAATTTCTTCAAATATAATATAGAATGATAATATTTGGTGGCAACAGTTTGAAAAGTGAAACGGACACTCAGAGTGATTCGACGCAAAATCGCAAAACGAAAACAATAGTCTCTCAGGAACAAAGCCCCTTTGGACTAAAAAACTTATTTTCAGCCACTGTCAAAAAATTACATCAGTAAAAATGTTTGGTTATGCATTTAGCTCGTTATATAAGTTTCTAGTTAAATTTTGAAAACGAAGTTATAATAATGGCCTAAGTGCGTAATCGTCACTTTGTCTCTTGAGATGTTTCCCTTTACTTACAGGACAGGGTTTTGGAGATTAGGCATTCATCGCTTGATGGCCGGATTTATGGCACAGTTAGCTGTTTCATCATCCAGAAAATTGCCCAGCATATTTCACATGGAGTACAATGATATCATTCCCGTATAAGGATCTGGAGGTAAACATCCACACCCTCTCCGTTATACTCATCATATAAACATACTGTCAACTTTTGATTAACCAAACTAAATCTAGGACGATGTCGACGGCATTAGCCTGAGGTTAATCATGAGTTAATAATATTTTTTGCTTAATCCGAGGGTAGTATAAAAAAAGATGTGGCCAGCACATGAAGTTTTATTCAATTCCGTGTTTTAAATAGCAACGAGCTTTAAGCAAAGCATGACTTCCGGTATATCGTTTGTAAACAAAATCCGTTTTCAATAAATAGAAAGGTCTGTAATAGTAATTTTTGAATTAAATTTTACAAAGTATAATTCGCTATGTATAAAAACTGTCTTTTTATAAATTTATACTAACATGATCAAATGTTTGAACCTTTATTGTTTTTTGTTAAAAATTGCATTTTATTGGGCAGTTTAATAACATCTAGTTTAATTAGTTTTTAATTAAATAAAATTAAATGTTTATAATGTATTTAAAATAAATACTTTGCAAAGAATATTATAATTTAATTTTCTTCTACTTTGTTTATAGTATTAACAAATCTCAACAAATCCAAATTAATTTTGATCTGCTCGTATGTCCCTGCGAAATTTAAGTATCAGTAAACAATGTTGGTTCAACTGCAACAATACATTATGGTTTACATATACAACACTATGTTATGTTGATTGTTTCAAAACTGTTATGGGCTTCAAGTAAAGTATCACTTCCGGTGTCCAATGAAAACTGTTACGAGCTTCAAGTTCTACTTCAGCTTGCCCAATTTTACTCCAAATCTAATCGTTTCTTTATATGAATGCAGAAAGTTTAAATATGGAAAACAGGAATTTTTGAAAGTGTGATAGAAGGATTATCACAGATGAAAAAATTGTCACATACATGCACACTGATGCCACTGGAAAAATAGCAAAAACACGTTGTGGGGACCCTAATTCGTGCTTATTCACTGAAAACTCTCTTTCGAATTTTTGAACCGAAAAACCTGACCACCCTTACCTGTATCTAGACTGGCGGGAGGTAAAAACGCAGAAAAGAAGAATAATCCGTATTATAATTAATAGAAAAATACTCTTAACAATTCATTCGTACCTGCAATCAGTTTAATATGGGAAATAAATTCATTTGGTTACGTAAATAAAAACAGTGTTCAAAACAAAAACACATTATAAATAACGGAAGAATCAGCATAATTAGAAATGAAGTTCAATTATGAATGGATTATTTGAATTATGGCAAAGCATGCGGGGATATCCTGCCTATAGGGAGAAATGCCTTCAAGGAGGACTTTTAAGGGAAA
>KK121889.1:210336-220664 GCA_000611955.2 Stegodyphus mimosarum | reverse complement strand
TATATATATATATTTTTTTTTTTCAAAACACAAAATACCTGTTAAAATGTGCATTTATTTTATGCAACACATACTAAACTGAACCATGACAATAAAATGCACAAACAGATAAAAAGTACATTTTTGCTTAAATAGCTTTTAATGAACCGCCCATATGGTATAGTGGTTAGGAGAGCCTACTGCAGTAACAAAGGGGCCAGGTTTGAATCCCGGAAAAGGATGGATGTTTGTAAATGTGAAGTGTCTTTGCAGGTGCATCCCTTCATGGGAGGAAATGGTGGCCGCTGTTAAGTGCCTCAACAATAAAATGGCCATCTCTTCTGGTCTTAGAGTGGCCAGTGCTTAATAGGCAAGTGCCTGCCATAGGATTTTAAAAAAAAATGTTTGAGTGAGAAATTTTTTATTACAGGGTTATTTCACAAAATGCTTTATATAAAATATAATTTCTATTTGTGTCATCTACTATGCTGAAAATATTAGACAGTATAAGTCTCAGTAACAGTTTCCCAGAGTCTCCAAATGGATTAGTTGGGCCCTGGATGAAACGTTTCTTTTATTCAACACTGTTCCATGAAGATGAAATTCAGTAAGTAATTATGAGATACGTTTTTAATATATTCTGGAGCAACTGTTTTGAATTTCCTATTAGACACAATTAAGCATAAAGCTTCCATTCATAAATACAAAACTCCTTTGAAAAAGAATTTTTTCCAAAGTATTACTGTGAGTAATAAAAATTCTGTATTAAAAAACTTAGAAATGAATTAAAACAATTAAAAATGTATGTAAAAAAACCATTATATTTCACAACTTTTGTATAAGCTGTGTATACTTTTTAACAACATATTCAAAAGTTTTTGCAATTAGGACATTAAAAATTTGAATTTTTATTCTTTACAATAGGTATATTGATCTACTAATGGATAAGTTTACAATAATAATTTTACTCTCATATGTAGACACATCAGTAAAAAGTGGGAACTGAGAAGGAATGAAAAGAAATTTAATGAATTTATAAATTACTATTTGAAAATGCCCATGTACCCAACCTGTTTCCTGGGATTTGGAGCCCGGTCTGAACTATCAGTGTTTAGCTACTTTATTGTTCGCCTGCTGGTGGATCCGAAAAAATTTATAAATATTTGTATGTAGTTTTTTATATTGTTACCTCTGGTGGGATTCAACTGTTTAACTAGAACTGGTACTTGAAATATTTGTAATTTGATGAATTGGTTGTTAAATTTAAATTTCAGTAGTTCATTACTGCTTATTCAAACTCCAAAGCAGATCTTAAAACTTTTGAATCCTGTGATAGGTTGTTACTATTTAATACATTTATCGTTATTATAAACACAAACAGATTATTTGTAATGTTCTGCCATTGCAAGTTGTGGCCATTTCATTATGGAAGCACCTAATAGGTGGCTAAAACTTTTGAATCCTGTGATAGGTTGTTACTATTTAATACATTTATCGTTATTATAAACACAAACAGATTATTTGTAATGTTCTGCCATTGCAAGTTGTGGCCATTTCATTATGGAAGCACCTAATAGGTGGCTACCATTGCCTCCTACGAAGGGATGGACAGTTACAACCATGCTTTCTCCGAGATTCGAACTTGGGCCCATCGCTATGCCAGTCAGGCTCACTAACCACTATACCGGCTGTGTGGCTGTAATTTTCTATCTAATTAGAAGAATACAGATAAAAGCCCTTGAGATCCTCTGCACAAACTTTTTAGAACTGCAACCCACATGAAAAGATTTCCTGTCATTCATATTTGGATCATGTAACATTCAACAATTTAATAAATATTCACAGTTATATTTCTGGTAATCTTTCTTTTTTTTTTTTCTTTTAATTTAAGATAGGTTTTGCAGTGTTAATAATAGGATTGATCTGTTTCATGCAGGCTCCACAGAACTGCTTCTTAAAATCTTTTTATCTTGGCAAACTGTTAAAATTAAATTATAATGGTTAATAAGCATTCTATTCAAATAAATTATAATATGATATCAATGCAAATATGTTTGCATAGGCAGCAAACTGGGTTTTAATTTTTTTTAAATTATATTACTGCATATTATTTAACTGTATAAAGTAGCTGTATGTTATAACTTATTTCATGCTTTTTATGCCCTTAAAAATTGCTATGTAAAGCAGAATATCTTAAAAAGGTTGCCCCCAAAGGTTGATGGGAAATATTTAAATAAATTATTATAGCTTAGGGTTAAAAATACTGCACTGCAGAAAAATCAGGTAAATTCACTGAGCAGAATTAAGAGAAGATTAATGGAGGGGTGGCTTTTCTCAGAATTTAATTTTGTGTTAAATTTTCTTCAGTAAATGATTTTTTTGAAAAAAAATTCAAATGTAAGTACTCAGGGTTATACAACAGATTAGATAAATATCAAATTATTTTATAAGTGCGTTTTCTTTATATATTATCATGTAAAAAAGAAAGAAAGAAAAAATATAAGACAAAAAGAAATAAAAATAGTAGTTTGTCCAACAGCTGAAAAATATCACACATATCTGAAAATCTAGGAACTACTTGTCTGTATTCATTGTACACACACACCCCCCCAAAAAAAAAACTGCCAGGTGTAATTGTTGCCCTCAAGGGGATCACAAATGATAAGAATCACTTGTGTGAACTAACTGTAACCATTCATATATTTTATTTATTTACTTTCTATGTATGCTATTTTTTATAATAAATTGATTGTAAAATTCAAAATCATTCTAAAAGTTTCACCTTTCATAACAATTAAATTCTCATTATGAAATGTAACAAGCAGTAAAGATTTAATGTAGATTGGAGTAGAAGTTCCCAGTGGTGTCGGTATTGACCCCTAGTCAGCGAAATTTTAAAGGGGGTCCGTGATGATGTGAAGAAGTCAATAATTGAACATGTAGGGGCAGTTGATCAGCTTAATCAAGATCCCACTGCTTCAAAAAAAAAAAAAGTAAAATTAGTGTTACTAAACCAACACTATTGACTTTTTTCTCTTTTTGTATTGTTGAAGCAGGCTTTAGTCAAGTCAGCAATTTACTGTGGAAACCAAGAAACAGGTTGAATATTTTTGAATGAAGTGATTTAAGAATTAATTTGAGCAATTTTATGAAAAATATTAAAAACAGTGAATCAGTACATCAAGTGCAGCCATCACATTCATTAAATTATTGAATTTTTGTACAATTAGAGTCTGTGATTTTGTTTTAAAAACTTGTTAATATTTGTAAAATTAAATAATGATGATGAAACTAATAAAACACAAATCTAATAAACCATTTTTTCAAAGCTTTTTGTTCATATTCTTAGTCTAATTGTTATCTTTAAGTTATTCTCATGCACTTAATTTGTATTATTAAATGATTATGGGATATACAGCATTAGACAGAATATGTGCTGAAAGTTACACAGGGATTAAGTAGCATATTTCTCAAATTTAATGTTTTATATATTTGGTTCTAAATCTTTGCATATTCCTGATTGTGTCTGTCTCATGCTATGATTTCAAGCTAATTAACCTATTTTATCATTTTGTAATGAGATTTTTTATTTCTGAATGCAATTTTAAATTTATATGAAAAGTGTGTTATGTTTCAGTAATGATGAATTTGTTTAGCTTTGCATAAAAAGTGACAGACATGCTAACAGATTTTAACATTTGAGATAAGTCTCAAAATTGCACAGACCAAATATTATTTTTCAGTACTTTCCTATTAATAGTTTATTAATTATATTTTAATTACATATTTCCTTTATTTTTATTTATTTATTACTTCAGGCAAATGCCTCACCCTCAAAACCCTTGCATGGCTTTGGATCAGCACCAGATTTAACATTTTTCCTAGGTGGGGCAAAAACTTAAAACTGCCACCCCCACCCATCTTCCATTAAGTTTCTCTAACAAATTTTAATGTTTTAATAAACTTAGAAATAGACAGGGTTTGTAATACTTTCCATTACTGTAAATGTTTTACTATTCTGAAATCCCTGTAAAAGGTCAATGAATATTATCCGTAGCATATTGCTGTTGTAAGTCAATTATTACCAAATACAAAGCAAATGTTTACTTTTCAAAAATTGATTTTTTTTTTCAAATACATCTTCAGCTTTCAGTAAAAGATATATTAGCTTAAGCTAATATATTCAGAATTCTGAATATATATGTAAAAATTCTGTTATTATGAATATAGATAATAATTCTGATGCATTAATTTAATATATACAATAAGGCAAATAGTATACTAGCTTATTACAGCTTCCGAACGTATACAGCAATTCTGGTATGTTAACTTAATATATCTTCTGAATATATATAAAAATTTTGATAGATTAGCTTAATATAAATTTGAAAAATATATAATAATTTTGATATATCAGCTTAGATTTAACTTCTGATCTCAAACTATATAACGCATAGAGGAGCTCATGAAGTTAAACGTTTTCAGTAAAGAAGCAAAATTCCGAATAAACATGTTAAGCAAATTAAATGAGGGAAATAATACATATTTTAATGATATCCTTATAAAATTAGCATTTTGGGGAAAACATAACAGAGTTTGCAATAAGGTATTATTCATAGAAAATCGAGTTAATTTCTTTGCTAATTATTTTCTTATTAAAAGGATTTGCAAAGAGATACCGTAATCTGAAACTTCGCAGTATTTTTAAAGAATAAATTTTAAACATATTTTTACTTCATAAACAGAAGTTTTTACGATGCATTTGTCCATAGTAAGTATCTACATTGAAACAACAAGCTTTTGGTCAGTATGGTATGGCAAAGCACCCGAAGGATATCTGGTTTTAGGGTCAGATGATTTCATGGAGGAAAACCGTGAGAATCAAATATGCAGCCAACTTGCTCATCAGGAATTGAATTAGCGTACAGCGGTATACAATTTGGTCACTAGTAGGAGCAAATTTTTAAGATAAACTGACTCGTTACATATGAGGAAAAACCACGAAAACTATCATGCAGCCAAATCGTTCACTGGGATTTGAAACTCGGGTCAAATTACCAATGTTTAGTGACTTTACCGCTTGATTGCTGGTGAATGCAGAGCTCTTGAAATTAGGCTTATGAGATGCTCTGTGTTAAACAGTATATTAAAGAAGATAGAAAGTGCAATATTAGTAAATGCAAAAGCGTGCTGAATATAGATTTACATATTTGGTAAATGAGTTACATTTATCTCTATGCCATCATGAAAAATTATGTCATTAAAATAACAAGGAAGAAGAAAATGTAATATGAATATTAGGAACATTTGCTATTAATTTCTGTATGGCTGAAAATTTTTATAAAAATTATAAATGAGCTATACTATTAATCACATTAACTTGTTGTATTATAAATAGCGACAGTTAGAGATATTATTAACATAACTAAGCATATCTCTCTTTTAAAATAATTTCATTGAAACCTAAACCTAAATTGAAAAATGAGATGCATATTAACGATTAATCAACATGAAGACGTTAGAAACATCTTCTGTTAACTAGAGTTATGATGTAGAAGTTTCTAAAAAATATCATTTAAATATAAATTGCATGAATACAATACAGCAATATACAAATTCTAATATGCATCGAACTGAAATATATGATGCAAGTTTAGAAAGAAATGGATGAACAGGAAATTAAAAATTCTAAGAGATGAATATAAGGGAGTTGGAAATTTTTTGTTTAATAATGAAAATGTATGATATGTTCATAATTCTTAATTAAATGTGTATTATATATTAAATGTGTTTTATAATATATCGGTGAGAGAAGTAATTGGGAAACAAAATAAATATTTAAACATTCCTTATATTTCTTAAAATATGGAATCTGTAAAAAAGTTAAGTAACTTCAACTTCAGTGATTAAAAATTGGAAAAGTAAATAAGAGCTTAATATAACATATATTCTAATAGTACCGTCTTTTTCTGAAAATAAGACATCCTCCGAAAATAAGCCCTATCGTGATTTTCGGAACTTTTTGTAAAATAAGACATCCCCCGAAAATAATCCCTAGTTAAAATAATGTGACAAAAAGAATTCGTTAAAAAATGCTGTTGATTTATTAAGTAATAATAAGTTTAGCTTTCCTAATACTCGTATTTCAGAGAAATGTTTGAAACAAAATATTCCGAGAAATTAATTGTTTACCTCTACAGTTCTTTTCAAATTAATTCTTGGAATTTATCTTAAAAATACAACATAAGGCAGCAGTCTACATTGAGCTACAGAGCAGGTATACAACGTTCATTCATTTCAGTCTTGTGTAAGTCTGATTATTTCCTCATACGTAATTTTATTTAAAAATAAAGTGAATAATTTTTAATCCCAGTTAAAATGACTACAAAACGAAAGAGCTATTCCCTCGGGTACAAAAAGGGAATCGTGGAATACTCCAGGGGTGTAAATCTTGTAGCATTCTGTAAAGGGAAGATGCTGGATCTCCGTATGGTTCGTAAATGGCGTGCAGACTACGATTACCTGTGTCAACTGGTGGACCAAGCAAATGAGAAAAAACGCAGAGTTGGATCAGGTCGGCAGCCGTTTTTTTCTGAGTTGGAAGATTGCATCTGGGAATGGATTGTAGGCAGGAGAGCAATGGCTTTGGTTGTGCGCAGGGCTGATATTCAAAAATTTGCCCTTGAAACAGCAATTGAATTTGATATATCCACAGAAGAATTTAAAGCATCGTCACACTGGTTGGACAACTTCCTTAAACGATATGAACTGTCTCTAAGGAGATCAACAACATTGTTTAAGCTGGAAGACAATGAAGTTGTTAAGCGTGCACTTGCGTTTAAGCTTTTTGTTGATGGCATCGATTTTTCGAAATACCAACTCTCCAACATGATTGCTATGGATGAGACCGCGGTATTCCTAGGCCAAGGAGCTCAAACGACAGTTCACCACAAGGCTTCTTCGTCAATTTACGTTCCTTCTACCGGTTACGATAGTGCACGTGTTACCTGTATTTTGGCGATTCGTCTAGATGGCAAGAAAGTATCGCCATTTTTAATCACTAAAGGTAAAAAAGACCAGATTCAACGTGTTTCAGGAATTTATGTCATTGAAAGTGAAAAAGCCTGGTGCACCCAAGCAGTTATAAGAAAGTGGGTTGATTTTATGCTGCCACCACTGTTGAGGGGTCAGAATAGAGGTTTACTAGTTTGGGATTCAGCCAGTACTCACCGCGCTAAAGACATGAAAAACTTTCTTGCTGAGAGGAAGATTGATCAAATAATGATTCCGGCAGGAATGACTGGTTACCTCCAGACACTTGACATTGCAATAAACAAGCCATTCAAGGATCATTTGCGGATGGAAATCAATGAATATATTGAAAACAGAATGGTGAGAAATCATCGAGGTAATTTTGTAAAACCAGGCTTACAAGAAGTTGTGAATTGGGTAAAAAATTCATGGGACAAAATAACTGATAGTGATGTTTCCAATGCACTACGAACAGGCTACTTAGACAAGAAGTATTCATTTAACGATAGCTATATCGCAAGACATGAGAGATTCGGACCAATGATTCAACAGGAAATGGATTTGGAAGAAAATCAGAATATAATTCAGAATTTTATTTATGGCGATGTTCCAGAAGAAGCTGACATGACTGTAATTGAATAAATTTAAATTTCTGTATTCTGTGTAAAATAAATATTAAATAAAAATATATAAATATACTTTTATTTTTGCCCCTCCCCGAAAATTAACCCTAGCGCGTATTTTGGACCAAAAAAGAAAGTAAGACAGTGTCTTATTTTCGGAAAAAGACGGTATTTGTGTGAATTTAGAACCGTTTAACAAACCAAATATTTAGATTTAATGAAAAGAATTTTTTAAATCAGATTAGAACTATATACCTAAAATGGTGTAGAACTATATACCTAAAATGGTGAGTTTGGAAGTTAAAACCATTCTGTTATCTATAAGGATTCATTAATATTTATCTAGACAAAAATAAAATAAAATCTGAAAGCTTTCAGATTTTACATTACGCCCAAAGGAATGTTTTTTCAATATTTTGTGCGTTACCTTTATTTATTAAATATCATGTTCTTCGCACTTAAACCATAAAATTCAATTCAACAGTAATATCGCAAAATAATTTTAAAATGAACATATCTTTAGAATTTCCGATACACAGTCTCGCACGCTGGAGATAAAAATGTTCCGTACAGTGTTGCCATTCCTCGCTTTGAAATCGTTGAGTTTGTTAATCAAAAATTTTTTAATGTCTGAAAAAATATGAAACAGATAATAAAAGAAATTCCAAATTAGGGCTTCCAGATGCCCATATTCGGTGGAGGATTACATTATTCAAAATTTGATGGCTCTAGGTGCCGTTGTTTTATCACATTGCGAGAAACATACATACATTTATGCAGATTTTTCATTATTTAATTTCTTTAACTATAATAAGGGCTGTAATATTTGGTTGCAACAGTTTGAAAAGTGAATCAACGCAAAATGCCAAAACGAAATTAATAGCCCTTCTGGGCTAAAAAGAGAAAGAAAGCTAATTTAAACTACGCTACAAATTGATATTAGTATCTCAGTATCTTCTCTTAAATCTGATATTTGATAGGTTGATTTTATATATATAGTACATATATATATTAATTTTATCTAGGTCACTAATTTATCTGGTTTACATATGTCAAAACTGATATATTAAATTTAAAATACTACCTCCAAAGTGAAAATAAAAGTGGACAAGTAATGTTAAAATTAAATAGAAGAAAATTCAAATTAAACTCAGTTATTGTTATGGTAATTTTAAGACTCACGATAGCTCAGTTTAATTTTAGTTTTTGACACTAATCAACCACTTTTAATTTCAAGAATTTGGAGATAATATTTCAGTTTAGTACATTAACTATCCTTGCAGCATTTGCTCAAGATTTTAACTACTTAAGTCACTATTTCACCTATATATGATATTTGTCAAAACTAACATACAGCAGCTAAAAGTTACAACTTGCAAATTTTTGAATTCCTGTGGAGCATAAACAAGTTTTGGCTAATTATTCTTTTAAGTGTTAAAAAATATAATATGAGTGTTGTGGGGTTCCACCCTTTTATTTAACAGTTAATTGTGGGGAACCTCTTACACCGATAAGCGAATAATCGCTTGAGTGTGTGAACAGAGATGTAAGACTCAAGAAGGGTTGATTACTCTTTATTTTTCAAAATAAGATTTAACACAGTCGGCTCCTATCTCAGATCGAACAGCAAAGCCTCCACTTGGGCTTGAACTCAAAGTATTAAGAATTAATGCTTAGCTAAAAAGATATAGCCGAAGCTATCAGTATTCTTAGTAGTTGGCTCCTAAATCTCAATTAAGTAGGCGAAGCTATCAAGGGCCTGAAGTATGGCCGAGTGTAGTAATAGCTTAGAGAAAGAGATGTAGCCCAAAGGCAAATGCTCGCTAGTCAGAAACTCTGGCTCTCTAATGAAGTCAGTGAAACATCGACTTAAACACTACTCTTACTCATTTGCATTCAATGCGTTTCTGAAAATACATTCTGGTAGGAAATTGTAAGCTGAAATTAAGAGAGACAGGAAAGTGTGACAAACTTAAAGTAACTGTTATAAACTTAGGATAAACCTTACAGTACAAAAGAAAGTAATTTTTATTTTAGCTCTTCCTAGATTTTCATTTAATATTTGCTCTATATGCACAAATTTCACTATATCTGAAAAAAGGGACATTGTATCTAAAATCAAAATTAATATAAGAATTCACCAGTAGAATAAACTCGAAAAATAAAAGTACGAAAATTAAAAATTAAAAGACCTATCTCCTTTTACTGCAAGTCCAATTCAGAACTCATTAAAGTCGATTAATATAGTTCTTATAATTGTTATTAACTTTTCATTTTCGTATTTTTATTTTTCGAGTTTATTCTACTGATGAATTCTTACATTAATTTTAATTTGTTTAGATACAATGTGTTACCTCATATCCACGGTTGCAATTATTAATATTGTTGGGGAATTGCCTTGTTTTGATTCCAATTTAATTTTACTTTTGATGCTTTAAGTTTAATTTACACACACACACACACACACACACACACACACACATACGCTTAATTTGTAAAATGCGATATGAATGTTCCTGAAAATGCAAACTGCGGAACAACTTGGCATCTTTCCTTAATTCATGATTGATTTCTGCTATTTATGATTATGTAAATGAATAAATAATTGTCTGCCTCAGAATGTAGCAAAACGTTTTGAAAGGAAGACTTCTGGTATTAGATATACAGATTAAAGAAAACTTTAAAAAAAAAAAA